>ML831239.1:26006-37899 GCA_009831015.1 Picea engelmannii
TAGTGTGCTAGTATTATTTCTGTTTATGCTTTGAGTAAAATCTGTTTTGCTGAAACACTACTTTATTGAACTCTGTCTTGCTGCTACATTGTTTTTATATAATTCATGCTTGGGTAATTATTAATCACTCTAGTTAGCAATCCCGTGTGATGAATTCATGAGTGTGTTAATCAGAGACTTGTGCTGAAGGTTCCTGCTTGGGAATTAGGGTCCTGTTCTCTGCTAGAAATAGTTAGCCTTCAATTATTTTCATGAGTGTGTTAATCAGAGACTTGTGCTGAAGGTTCCTGCTTGGGAATTAGGGTCTTGTTCTCTGTTAGAAATAGTTAGCTTTCAACTATTTTCATGAGTGTGTTAATCAGAGACTTGTGCTGAAGGTTCCTGCTCGGGAATTAAGGTCCTGTTCTCTGTTAGAAATAGTTAGCCTTCAATTATTTTCATGAGTGTGTTAATCAGAGACTTGTGCTGAAGGTTCCTGCTTGGGAATTAGGGTCCTGTTCTCTGTTAGGAGTTAGTTAGTCTTCAACATGTGCTAATTGTTTCAGTGAAGCAATGAGTTCATAAAGTGTGATGATCGAAAACAGGTGATGAATATTCCTGCTTGGGAATTAGGGTCCTGTTCTCTGGTTACAGAATAGTTGGTCTTTTCTGTTGCAGTATCTTGTGTTATTTTAATATAATCTAGGATTCTTCAATTAATCATTTCTTTAACTTTGAGCTCTTCAATAGGTAGATTTATTTTCTATAATTCAAGTTAGAACTTCAGTTCATTCAAGGCAAGTGTGATTAATATAGTTTCCTTTACTACAACTCTAGGTTTCTTTTGAAATTGAGCATATATAGTGCGTGGTTACCTTTGAAATAAACAGACTTCCCTGGGTTGACAATTTATGTAGCACTTGATTGTTTAAATTAATTAAACAATTATAGTGACCAACAACATCCACCACAGTAGCATACGTATACTGTCCAAAGACATATAGTCTCCATAATAATCATATCATCTGATGTCAACCTGCACAGAAAATATTGTTATGATATAAACTGAATCGTTTGGGAAATTCTTCCACTCACATCTGTGAGATTTGGAAGAGCATCTTCCCTCAAAAGGTAAAACATCAATGATGAGATATCTGGACTATTCTTCTCAAGCAAGGAAGAATAACTGTCCCGATTTCTGATCCTGGACCATTCACCTATTTGGGCCATTCATTCGGCACTAAACAAAGTGCAACCTGGAGAGAATGAATCTGCCCTAGGGAATGCCTGTCCGTGATTTCTGAACCTGTACCATTCACCTATCTGGGCCATTCCTCCGACACTAAACAAAGTGCAACCTAGAGAGAATGAATCTTCCCTAGGGAATGACTGTTCGGACCATTTCCTAAATAAATGACTGTCTTGCACCAACCTCCAAAACGAACCATTCTTCGAAACTGCTCACGATTGTAAGATTCGAAAGAATGACTGTTTGGGGAGGCGGACCAGTCTTCTTGACCACTACTAAGAGTGACCATCAAGAAGAGAGATTGTCCTAGACCATTCCCCCACACTGGCCACACGAGGAATCACTGTCTATGGTACATCAACAATTTATCGAACCATTTTCATTACGAAAATGACCGTTCGATCTGGACCATTTTCCAAACTGGAAAATGCCTATCCTTCAGAAATCTCAAACCACTTTCCGAACTGGAAAGGAATTTCTCATCCTGGACCATTTTTTGAACTGAAAAATGACTGTCCATAAATCTATAACACATTAGTGCTCCCTCCCAACTTGGGAGTCATCTCTTCCTTTTCCAATAAGGAAGTTGTCTCCACGAGCTCCAAAACGTCTGCTTATCTGCTCATCTATGGAGATATATATTGAAGAACCACTTTCTCTTTTCTGGACTTCATCATGGAGAATGTAATGCTTGATATCAATTTACTTTGGTCTTTCTGTAACACTGGTTTTCTGAAGGCTTCATGTAGCTTTGATCATTACAGTATATCATAGTTGAATTTAGCTCTTTTGTTTCCTGCTAGCTCATAACATCGTGTCAAAATTCAAACTGGAACATATCCATGTGGTACTTCTTCTGCTATCATGAGAGTTTGTCATGGATTGACAATCCTTCATCCTGGAGTTCTAAGTAACCATTCTGATACAATATTTCTGTTATAGAAAGTTTTCACCATGCTTCTGCTATGCATTGGAGGTTCTCCACCAAGTTGTCTTCTTTCATCTGCATACAAGGGTCTCATTTTTGGTATACCTCAAAGCCTTAAGGTTTCTCTACATATTCTCTTTGTTCAATTATTCTGGAGAACAGTCTTTGCATTCATATGATGTAAACTCCAACCCATGGATACTGCAGACGATATATTGGCTCATGTAGAGGTATGTCTCATTTACTGGAACAAGCAATAATCATAGTCTTCTCCCTCCATATGGGAGAACCTCTAGTTCTGGATCTCACAATGCTTACATTCACAAGTCTTCCATACACTATTATTCATCACGCCTTTCAATTCCTCTTCTTGATTTATTTTAGTGAGTTCATATCAGGTTGGTAGCCTTGTGATTCTCGATACAATGACTGGTTGTTTTGGATTTTCTTTGTTTATTGGAATCTTTATGTTCTTCCTCATGTTTCTCTTTAGCTCTTCGGTCCATGGAGTTCTCTATAGATTCCATGCCCTGAAGATTCCAACTTCTTTCTTTCATCATAGGATCATGGATGTGGATGGACAAATAGGGATACTTTAAGGCTTCTTTTTGAAGAAGGCTTCTTCTAAAATCAAACTGAACATGTATTTCTTTTCATGGCTGCTATCATGGATATATAATTCATCATCGTCAATGGATAATAGGTTTATCTCCCTCCTAATCCCTGCTTCATGTATGAATGCATGATCTTATTTTGGAAATATATAGTCTGATCCCTCCATCTAACAGAGTCCACACTTCCGTCTGCATCCTTATTGCCTTTTGCAAAGTGTCATAAGTCTTTCTCCAATTTTCTCTTGACTACTGACTTCTTTCTGTCTTTACTTTTTCTAGGTTTCTTCAAGATTGATTCTGATTTCGGCTTATCTTATAGCTGTTACTTATGTAATAAATTCCACATGAATTGTTACCATGGGTTGTTGATGTACTTCATCCTTTCATGTGTATTGTTTGACTTGTAGTCATAGTGATATCAATCCTTATCTTGTTGTTCTTCCATAGGTATAGTTTCTCTTGGAACACATTATCTTCTAAGAAATAGATATGCAAGATATGTACATAAAACATGGTATGTACAAGAACTATGAAGAGTATTGTTACCTTGTCTTAGAAGAAGTATATTTCATCTTGCTTAGTCTTCTTTGAAGGTTCCTTTTCTTCGACAACTGATGCTTCACGCGTCTCCTTCCTTTTCTTTAGCTCGAGACATTGATTCTTGTAGTGACCATATTTTCAACAATTGAAGCATTGTATTTATGACATATCTTTCTCTTGATTTGGCTTCTTCCTTGAGACAAACTTCCTTTTGTTCCTGAAATTCTTGAATCTTGCTGTGAAGGATTGATCATCATGTTTCTTTTGAGGTTTCTCTTTTGCACTAATCCTTGATTCTTCTTGTGCACAGAAATTCCAAAGTTCTTCAAATGTAGGATACTCCTTCCTTGTGTTCATGCTTGCGGCAAATGCATCCCATGTCTTGGGAATACTGTTGAGTACTATATTTACCAGTTCCTTCTCCGAAATGATTTCTCCAATAACTTGTAGTTGATCTATTAACTGTTAATGTTTAAGCCATTATTATAGATGTTTTCATTTCATTAGATAAAAATAGCATAATCCAAGATCACTGAGAAATACACAATCACAAGAGACACAACATTTATCCTGGAAAACCCTATAGGGGAAGAAAACCTAGCAAAAATTCCTTAATATAGATAGCCAATACAATGCCAAGAGATCTCTTATGCTAATACAGAAAGTCATCTCCTATATATGCGCCACTCTCTCTCTCCTTCTTATCCAGTAGCAGATCTAAACTTGTCTCTCAAAATGAGCAAGTGAGTTGTGTCTAAGTGAGGCGCTAGCCTCTTTTATTTATAAAAGTCTGGCACCTGTGAAGTGTCTCTTCACTGGCAGGTATGACTTCTCAAATTTGGTGGGTAAACCCACCTTTATTATATTTCTGGACCTCTTTAATATCTACTGGGGCCGACTTCTTATTCTGCCTATTACAATTGTCTTTTGACCAATCCGCAAAAGGGGATTTGGTCCTATTACAATAATTGACATGATCAATCCACAATGGGGATTGATCCTATGAATAATATATCAATAATAATAAGAATACTCTTTGCAGTTACATTATTTCAACACTCCCCCTTAACAAGAAGGGTATTCTTCAGCAGCATCATGCGAGAGAGAGAGTGGACAACATCATCAACAACATCAAGTGGGTGAGAGGACAACATCATCAATATCATCTTGGAACATTGACTGGCGTATATATAAATCATCATAATTTTTCTTCATTGGCATCATCATCATTCTCAAAGGAATGCCATCATCATCTGCATCAATATGTATTAGTATAAAAACTGATACATCATCATCATCACAACACAAGGCTGGCTCATCATAATACAAGACCGGATTTACGTCACAACTGTCACGCTAGAAGCTCAGTACTTGTCTCATCTCAATGTCTTGCTTTACGTCACAACACTCAGGCTGGAAGTGAGATACTCGTCCTGATTTACATCACAAACATCCGATCGGAAGCAGGATACTAGACTGGCTTTACGTCACAACTATCCAGTTGGAAGCTCAATGCTAGTCTCATCATATCATCTTGCTTTACGTCTGACAACTAGGTCATAAGAAAGGAACATATCATCTTACTTTACGTCTGACAACTAGGTCAAAAGCAAGGAACATCTCATCTTGCTTTACGTCTGACAACTCGGTCAGAAGCAAGGAACATATCATCTTGCTTTACGTCTGACAACTGGGTCAGAAGCAAGGAACACATCTCATCTTGCTTTATGTCTAACAACTGGGTTAGAAGCAAGGTACACATCCTGCTTTACATCACAACCACAAGGTTGGAAGAAAATAACATCTCATCATAGCAACTACTCCCCCTTTAGAGGAAGGTCCTTTCGGACTATGCCAAGCTTATCTCGGAAGTACTCAAACTTCACATGAGATAGGGGCTTGGTCAACACGTCAGCAACCTATTCATCCGTGCTAATGTACTGGAGATTTAAGGCTCCTCTCTGTACCATGTCACGGATGTAAGGATAACAGATCTCTATGTGCTTCGACCTGTCGTGGAATACAAGATTCTCTGTCATCTTTATGCAGATTTTTTGGTTGTCACATAGAATCAAGGTTGCTCTCATCTCTAAGTCAAATAGGCCGGTCAACAACTTTCGAAGCCATATAGCTTCGCAGCTGGAAGAACATGCAATAATGTATTCTGCTTCCGCTGTGCTGAGAGCAACACTAGATTTCTTCCTACTCTACCACGAGATCATAGCTGATCCCAAACTGAAACAACATCCTGAAGTGATTTTCCTGTCAGAAACACTTCCTGCCCAATCTGCATCAGTATATCCACTCAATGTGAATTCATGGTCTCCATCATAGTTGATACCACAATCTATTGTACCTTTAAGGTACCTCATCACATGTTTTGCAACCACTAGGTGAACACGTCTGGGTTCTACCAGAAACTGACTCAAGGTGTTCACGGAAAAACAAATGTCTGGTCTGGTGTTTGTCAGGTACATCAATGATCTGATAATCTGTCTATACAGTGTGGCATCAATCAACTCTGACGATGTATCGACCAATAGCTTCAACTTCGCTTCCATGGGTGTATTCATGGGCTTGCATTCCAACATGTCAAATCTCTTCAAGATTTCGATTGTATACTTCCCTTGGTTAAGGAAGATCCTCTCAGGACTCTGCCATACCTCAATGCCTAAGAAATAATGCATTAGGCCAAGGTCTTTCATTTCAAATTCCGAGGCAAGTCTCTTTTTACATTCAGTGATGAGATTTTCTTCTCCAGTTAAGAATAAGTCATCCACATATAACAGTAAGATTACTGGCTCATTATTCATGATTTTGAAGTAGAGATTTGAGTCTGCTTTACTCTTGGTAAAGCCTAAGCTCGTCAAGAAACTGTCTATACGGCCATACCAAGCTCTAGGAGCTTGCTTCAATCCGTATAAGGCTTTCTTCAATCTGCAGACATGAGACTTCCTGTCTTCAACCTCAAATCCTTGAGGCTTCTCTATATACACTTCCTCTTCGATAACACCATTTAGGAAAGCTGTCTTCACGTCCATCTGGTGCATCTTCCACTTCATCTTAGCTGCAAGAGCTATGATGGTTTTGATCGAAGTGTATCTGGCAACAGGAGTGAATGTCTCTTCATAGTTAATTCCTTCCTTTTGGGAAAAGCCACGAGCGACAAATCTTTATTTATACTTCTCAATACTTCCATCAACATCATGCTTTATTTTGAAGAGCCATTTGGAGGATACCACATCTTTATTCTTCAGTCTGGGAACTATTTCCCATACTTCGTTCTTCATTATGGATTGTTATTCCTCTGTCATGGCATCTGCCCATTCTTTTCTCTGAATGGATTCTTCAAAGTAGGTAGGCTCCTCTTCTAGGAGATCACACATCAAAGCCGTATAACTGGAGAATGGCTTTGGTCTTTTCACCTGTCTCGTAGTTCCTTGGGGAACACCATACTTCTCTCCATATTGAATAAGCTCTCTATCCCATGCTGGCTTTCTTTTACTGAGGATTGTCATATGAGGAGGTTCTTTCACTTCTACTATATCATGGTCTTCTAGAATTTCCTCATCAGGGGAAGTTACAACTTCCCTCACTGGTTTTACAGCGCTGGGAACCTCCCTCATTGCAGTAATGGGGATTACGTGTTCCTCTTCATATACCTCTTCAAGATGGAATAGTTTAGATTTCTTGAGCGCTGCATCTTCATCAAAGGTCACATCCCTGCTAATCTCAATGTGATGTTGACCTGGTATATATATTCTGAAGGCCTTGGAGATATCACAGTATCCCACAAATATTCCCTTCCTTCCTGAAGGGTCCAACTTGTTTCTCTTTTCTTTAGGTATATGAATAAACACTGGACAACCAAATATTTTTATATGTCTTACCTCTGGCTTCTTTCCGGTGAACATCTCTTCCGGTGTCTTGAGCCCAAGTGCACTATGGGATAATCGGTTTTGCACATAAACAACTGCCATTGCTGCTTCTGCCCATAAGCACATAGGAAGATCTTGATCATGGATCATAGTCTTCACAGCTTCTAGTATGGTTCTGTTCTTTCGTTTAGCTACACCATTTTGTTGGGGATTATAGGGAGTAGTGAGTTCCCTCTTGATCCCAACATCTTTGCAGAAGTTCACAAACTCTTTTGAGGTATATTCTCCTCCAGTATCTGACCCGAGTATCTTGATCTTTCTTTCAGAAAGGTTCTCTATCAAGGCTTTGAATTCCTTGAACTTACTGAACACTTCATCTTTAGTCTTCAATAAATATATCCAGGTTTTATGAGATTAATCATCAATGAATGATACATAATATACATACCCACTAATGGAGGATGATGGCATTGGGCCACACACATCTGAATGGATGAGTTATGGGACTCCCTCTGTCTTTCCGTTCCTCTTCGGAAATGGGTTCTTGATATTCTTCCCTTGTGCACATCCATTGCATATGCCTTTATGGTCCCCTTTGAGTCTTGGTAAACCCGTGACTGCTTTGCATATGTATGGTAGTGCCTTGTAGTTGATGTGGGCTAACCTTCTATGCCAAATTTCACATGAGTTTTCAATTGCATGGGTCATGGCAGCTTCTGAGTGACCCTTTAGTTTATACAAGCCATTTTCTTCATTTCCAATGATGATTGTTTCACTTAAGGTTTCTCCTTTAGCCCACATAAGAACTTCTCCATCTATAAAGGCAACTTTGAAGCCTTTCTTCTCTAAAGCTGAAATGGAGAGTAGGTTCTTCTTCAAGCCTGGTACATAGAGTACGTCCTTCATTTTTAGTGAATTCCCTGAATTCAGTTTATGGTTTGATTCTCCCACTCCCTTGATGGGATATTGGTAATCATCACCAAGTGTCACTTTCTGAGAAAACTTCTTTTCTGAGATACGAGAGAGAATATTCCTTTGTCTCGTCATGTTCTTGGATGCACCACTATCAATGAGCCAAGTGTCCTCTCTAGGTGTTACAGATCCTAAGAGGGTCGAGATCAAGACATGGTCTTTGATCTGCTCTCTTATCATCTTTGCGGGTGGCTTCTCATCTTCGACTACATGGGCATGGAGCCTCTTATGTTTTCTCTTGTATTATTCTCACCTAGCTGGACAAAACTTCGCAATGTGTCCCATCTTGTCACAATGATAGTATTGTACATATGAGTAGTCTCTTTCCTTTCGTTGTCCTCTCTTCTGAAATCTCCTTGGATGAGATTCTTTATGATTGAATTTATTTGATTTTTGAGGCTCTTTATGAGTCTTCTTTTGGAAGTAGGGTTTCTTCCTTCCTCCTTTGGTGTGAGTAGCTAGGGCTTGATCATCATCCCTTGCTAGTAACGCTTCCCTATTCATTACTCTTGTTTCTTCTTGGATGCATTCTTCCCATAGACTGTCAAACTTCAGTTTCTCCTTTCTGGCACATATCATCTGGATGAAATCATCCCAAGGTCTTGTGAGACCATTTAGGGCCTTCATTATGAGTTCGTCTTTGTCTATGGTATCTCCAATAGCTTCTAGTTGTTCTTTGAATTATGAGATTATGGAGAAGTATTCCTGAATCATTTCTCCCTTCTGTATCCTTGTATTCTTCAGTTGAGTTCTAAGATTCATCTTCCGGTTTATGTTCTTTCCTTCATATAGTCTGGTCAAGGCATCAAACATCTCTTTCAGAGTCTTTTTGGATGACACATAAGGAATTGGGTGGTCTTTCATTGAATCTGCAATGATTCTTTTGGCCCTTATTGTGTCCTTTTGATGCTTTTCCTTTTCTGCAGTATCGACGGGTTCCGATACTTCTTATTTGACTAATCTTGCTAGATCATTCTCCTCAAGAATGAGGCCAATCCTATACTTCTAGGCACGAAATTTTTCCACTCCCTCTAACTTTTCAACAAGCTTAACGCTTGCAGACATCTTTACCTGGAGCTAGGAAAATGACTGAAAAATGAAAGTGCTCAAAATAAAAAACTGAACTTACTAGGAGGTGCGCTTGGCTGAGGCAAGCATCCTGGTGTGTTTGGATTTGATAAAATCCAACTTTTTCTCCTTCAAATCTGATTTGCGGATTTTTGGACTGGTGCTTCTGGTACCTCTGGTACTATGGTACTTTTGGTACTTCTAGTACACTGGTTTTCTAGTACTTCTGGTACTTTGTGAAACCAGGGTTTCACTTTTAAGGAGATCCAGCCACTGAAAAGGTGCGTTGAGAGTGCCAAACTGATCCTTAGGGGAGGGCACACTTTTCTAGATGGGTTTGGGGCTGAAAAGATTCACCATCAAAAATCCCTAATTTTCATGTACGGTAACAGTGATGTTTTTCACTTGTGAAAGATGCTTCCTTCAGCTTGCTCTGATACCATGTTAATGTTTAAGCCATTATTATAGATGTTTTCATTTCATTAGATAACAATAGCATAATCCAAGATCACTGAGAAATACACAATCACAAGAGACACAACATTTATCCTGGGAAACCCTCTAGGGGAAGAAAACCTAGCAAAACTTCCTTAATATAGATAGCCAATACAATGCCAAGAGATCTCTTATGCTAATACAGAAAGTCCTCTCCTAGATATGCACCACTCTCTCTCTCTCCTTCTTCTCCGGTAGCAGATCTGAACTTGTCTCTCAAAATGAGCAAGTGAGTTGTGTCTAAGTGAAGCACTAGCCTCCTTTATTTATACAAGTCTGGCACGTGTGAAGTGTCTCTTCACTGGCAGGGCCGACTTCTCAAACTTGGTGGGTAAACCCACCTTTATTATATTTCTAGGCCTCTTTAATATTTGCTGGGGCCAACTTCATATTCTGCCTATTACAATTGTCTTTTGACCAATCCACAAAAGGGGATTTGGTCCTATTACAATAACTGACATGATCAATCCACAATGGGGATTGATCCTATGAATAATATATCAATAATAATAAGAATACTATTTGCAGTTACATTATTTCAACATTAACTGAGAGATTCTCACAAAGTATGATGTTATGCTGTCATCATCATTCATATTCATGTCATGGAGCTCATTCTTCAGACTCATTACTTGTCCAATGTTTCTGATTGAGAAGAGGTTTATTAGGGCATTGTACATCTTCTTAGATGAATCAATATGGGAGATGTAGGGTATCAAGTGGTCTTTTATAGAATCCACTATGATACTCATGGCATTGATGCCATTGTCTTTGAACTTCTCCAGAACTGCAACGTTCTGCGGTTCCTTCTCTTTTCCTTCTTCAAACTCTGGTTTCACAATCTTTCCTTTCACGATATCCAACACTTTATTCTTGGCAAGGATGAGATCAATCATTTTTTTCCATGCTATGAAGTTAGAAGCCCCTTCTAACTTATTTTCTGACTTCATAGAGTAAGTCATGGTTTCTTTGACTTGGCCAGCCCTAGATTTGACCAAAAACTCAAACTTGACATCTTAGCTTGTTGAGAGTACCAGGAGATGCGCTAGGCTAGGGTGCACTAGTCTATCCAGAAATTAGGTCAATACCTTCACTTAAGGTGCCTCAATGAGACAGTTAGGGTTTCGTTGCTGCAACAAAAATTGGCTGCAACTGCAACTGCAACTAAGAAAATCCTCCCAATCTATCTTTCAACGGTTAGACTATCCGAAGATAGTGTGGGACCATAACCTGTTAGAAAGTAATGGATGTGCTAGTTTAACCATAGACAATATAGCAATATAATCACTAGGCTGAAGCCACCCCTGAGCACCTTAACCTTGACAGAGAATCATTCGGGAAGCAAACCCTAGGCTAGATAGCCAAACAAAGGTGGCACACCTTTTCTCCAAGGATAGCGTAGACTGACCTCCTATGTTTATACTAATTCTGGCAGACTACCTGGGCTGACTTCTCATTCTAGGTACTAATTCTTTAGTATATAACATTTCCTTTAGCCGACTTCTTCTCTTGGAGGTTAATAACCTAATGCAATTCATTCTCTTCAGCCAACTTGTCTTCTAGGGTTATTAACCAATTAATTAGGGTTTCTTCTTGCTTCCCGGAATATTCTATTCTTGTTAGGTTTACACATGGAGGTAAATACCTCCCGAAACTACCATAATATCAACATGAACAAAGAGTGAAAATCATCCCAACCATGAACATGTATAATGTTGGTTAGATTCCCCAAACCCAATCCAAGGAACTAGTATGCGTGTGGTGAACTTTCCACTTGGCACCCAAGGAACTCCATCGAAGCCCTTGGAACACATGTTCGATAACACAGGTATTCCACTAGAGGACGAACACCTTCAGTAACCACTCACATAACTAGATCAAATATCAACACACCGATGTTTTCACATGGTAAAACCCCTATGGGGAAACATCCACGACCCCAACCAATGCGACCACTTGGAGCAGTTTATTAATGCAAAGAAAAAGATTACAGAGAGATTTTACAAGAGAGTTTCTCACAATCTATCATCGACAAATGACCCTCCATGCTCTTTAAATAGAGATCATGGACCAATTGGGTGCTAAGCCACAGATCAATGGCCGTTAAGATCGAGGAGAGTATGAACCGTCAGATCACTCTATGTCGGGAACATATCATGACCGTCGGATT
>ML831239.1:44642-54796 GCA_009831015.1 Picea engelmannii
CACAAACTTGCTCTCCTTACAATAAGAAAATGAGAATGATGGTGAAAGAATTCCAAGCACATTCCCTCAATGGATAGGTGAATGGCTCTATGAAATGGTGCCAAAGGTGTAGTTGTCAAAGAGTGAGTCCTTAACAATCTTAGTAGAATAACAATACATGAAATTCCTTGAGAAAATGATGTTTCTTCATGGCTTTTTATAGCATGGCATTGGGTGATTATGTAACTCCTTTGAGGTGTGAAAAGGGGCTCTTTAGGGCTCAATTAGGTCTTTGACCAGCCTACCATGCGGATTCAGTTCAGATTTGATGTCAAATCAACTTGGGAGCTGATCCATTAGTGGTTGGGAGGCCGACCAATTTCAATAAATGCACCATTTAGCAGGTGCGTGGGTTTTTGCGCCCACAGCCGCGCGTCGTGCGCGCATGCACGCATGGTACGTTTCTGTTCCGCGCATATGCGCGCGCACCCAGATTATGTAAAGCGCTGTTCAATTTTTGGTTACTTTGTATAGTTTTTGACCCTTTTTCCATGCTGTGAATTAATCCTGTGCCATGAATGACTTCATTCCTGTTTTGATGACGCAGAGTTCTTGTCGCCATGTGCGGACGAAATTTCAGTGATAACAGATGCCCCCTGATGGATGATGTTAGGAGAAAACGTATAGCCGAAATCCATCAATGTTTCTTGTACTGAGAATGTATGTGGTAAGAGAGAGCAAGAGTGGGATCGTGTAGAGCAATCTGTTGGAGAAGAAAGAAACTGGTAGAACCCGACCTTCCAAAAGGTGCGTAACAATATACAAGTGTGTACAAACGAGGCGGGCATGCCCCATGCTCGTGTTATGTATCTCTGACAAATGATGACTGAAGTGTTGGTGTAGACAACTACAGCGCCCTCGGGGGCGGTAATGATAAAGGAAAAAGACAATTCTGCAATGGAACATGCTCTGAACAATAGGCAATGATCGCGATAATAAGCAGCGACGATGATGTGGGCATTGATGGCCCTTACCAAGTTCAGAGGTCTTCGACAAATGATGATAATAATAACTGCAATAGTCTCAAAGTAAGACCCACCGTAACATGAGAAAGTGTTGGCGTCGAATGTTACGGGGGCCAACGACAGCAGGGGGCAATGGTGTTTCCCCCTGTGCCGTCCGAGATCTCTCATTGAATAGAAAATGAGAATCAAGATACTGTCGCCCTTCTGGAAAATTGTGCTGATGTCGACAAAAGGGGGACGCGACTCCCAGAAGCAAAGGGCTCCGTGGAATCTACTGAGGTGAAGAAGTGGCAGAGGTACATGGACGAAGTCAAGAAGTGGGAAGACTCAAGACTGCCCTTGGATGGAGGATGTATGAGATAAACAATGGCCGCAACCGTGTGACAAGATCGAGTGTCAGGGGGACGCCAAGACCGAGGATAAGTTGTGCCAGAGGTGGGACAAGGTGAACAAATTCAGAGGGTAGAGATAAGTGACCTGTGGAGTACTCTGAAGATATGGACGATGCCGGTGAGGGAAGATGATAAGTAATGCTCCAACCAAGGGTGACATGGGTTGCGTGTGGCCAAAAAAGAAAGCAAGTCACCAACGGTGACGACAAAAGAAAATGTAATGACTGGAAATAAAGGCGTTTGTACAATAAATAATGAATCATTTTGGGAAAAATGTACAAATACAGAAACGGGTGCCCCAGTGTGAAATGAGTGCCCCAGGGAGGGAAGAAATTTCTTGGAAAACTGATGGAGGGTGGGGGCCCCATTGGTGAGTTTCTGTATGAGGTAGGTGGAACGAAGAGAGGTTCGTAGATGTGCAAACTGATGATGGATGAAATGGAGGGTTCATGATCCTGCGGGGGTGTAGGTAAAACATAATAGAATCATAAAGTGATGATCTGGGAGTCCAGGTGGGAAAGCTAGAAAAATGAGGAGAAGGAGTATGTGGTTGATCTGCAACATGATGAAAGTCTATCGGGACTCCCATCCCTAAAGGATAATGAAGAACAACATGAGTGTCGAAAGTGCCGAAAGGTGCTATGAATGGGACAACTCATGTGGGTGAGAATGCTACCGGGTTACAGTACTGAAGATGCAAAGGGAGGTGTGAGTACTGCAGAGACGGGAATGGGTATCCTAGAGGCCAATATCAGAGGGTGTGACTGGAAATGTAAATGCAATACAGCGGGAGAGACTACATGCCAGTGCTGAATATATACCTGAAGGAATGATGTTGAGAGATGATGATCATGGACTTGCACATAGAACAACCAAATACCCAAAGTGAACAATATCTGAAGAGAATCTAAGATATGAGCATGTGGTAGATAAATGTGACAATGCGCGTGCGTACCTGACCATGATATGAAAAAAAGGTGCCCCGGGGGCTCAGGATGAAAAGCAGCCCAGGGACAGCTGTGATGTAGGGGGCGGGATGCTGATCCCGTGGCTGAAGACAGTTCGAAAAATGGACATCGTGGCTCCCGGAATGGTGAGTAGAAGTTTGGCAAAAGGCCTATATATAGCTGTAGGGCCCACATTGCTACCTCATTTGTACCTGCTGCTACAGTGAGTTTATGAGCAGATTCAGAGGAGATTGGGTGATTCGGAGAGCACGAGGTATCCGATCGACGGTGTGCGAGTTTCAGGTTAGTGGTCTGATCGTCCTGCATAGAAATAGGTTTCTAATTTTTGGGCAGGGTAGGTACGGGGGGCCGTACAAGGGGTTTAAGAGGTTTTTTTCATAGGATGTGGGCCCGCATGCGCGGGTGATTCAGTGGAAGGTGTGCATACGTGCGCGCTTGTCCACCGAATAGACGCGCATACGTGCACGTGAGTAGGAAATTAAGGCACGCCTGTGGGGTTGATAGTCGTGCGCTGGAGCGCGGCTGTAAGTTTGGACAGGCGCACTCGAGAGCGCGCCTGTGTAATGAACAGGCGCGCTCGAGGGCGCGCCTATGGAATGAACAGGCACGCACATGTGCGCGCTTGTCTAGTGAACAGGCATGCACATGTGCGCGCCTGTGTAGTGAACAGGCGCGCACATGTGTGCGCCTGTGGGTAAAGAAACCACGCCTTTGAGGCAAGTTTAAAGGGTAAAAAATGAGTCTTTTTGATGCATTGGATGGTTGCATAAGCTGATATAAGATTCGGTGTTGTGTGCAGGTGGCCAGCAGTGACTATGGATGTTCAGTGGCGTGAGCGAGACTGGTCGCAGTTACGAGATGTTGTGGCCAATGCAGGGCCTGAGGTGCGAGCGGCTTTAGCAACCTGTGGGTTGCTAAAGTTCTTTGAGTGTCCGTTGATATGGACACAGGAGTACTTACTCCAGTTCCTACTCCGGATGTGGAGTTCAGATCTTCACTGCTTCCTCGTGCAAGGAGAGAAGATCCCCTTCACTGCGGTGGAGGATATCTATTTTTTGACTGGGCTTTCCTTCCGGGGAACGCCGCTGCCGGCAGAGCCAGTGATGCCGAGGGAGACAACCCTTGCTATGATCGTCGCGCGGTTTTGCTCAGGCGAGAACTACATATCTGGGACTGTAGTGAGCATCAGCGGGATATATTTGATGTTGCATCGTTGCATAGCGGCGATGATTCTTCATGTGTATGGGTCACTGGCGACCCAACGGATCAGTGGTGGTCGGTTGTTGGTGATGGAGAGTGTGGTGGTGGGTCGTGAGCGCTTTGCATGGGGGCTTATGCTGCACGCGCGGATGATCGCGCAGTTGGATCGATGTCGATCCACAAGTACCGGGGAGTTCGCGTTCGGTTCGATCCTGGTAGCCTATTTCTTGGAGAGGGTGCCGATGCTGCGCCCGAGGGTGCTATTAGAGGCACCAGGGGTATGCGAGCCGCGCTTGAGGCGGTGGTCATCAGTTTTGGTTCGCCACGGTGGTGGCGAAGGTGGCCATTATTTTACAGCGCAGGTGGCACAGATCTGGTGGTAGATATCGCAAGTCATACTTCAATACCCTTATGCTGGGGTGGACTTCCAGGGGGACCCGGACATGGTGTTGCCTCCTGGGGAGGTTTTCAACCATCGAGGTATGTTGTGTATTTGTATGTTTTTGATTTATGTTTTGATTTTGATTTATTAGTTCATATGTATGATGTATAGACACTGATACGATCTGCTGTTTGTTGCTTTGTGCATGTGCAGATTTGACACCTTGCGGGCGCAAGGTGGAGTTGTATAGAGCGCCGGTTCAGCGAGAGCCGGAGAGACCACCGTGGGGAGGTAGGCGTCAGCGGGATGAGGCCACGGGGCGACCAACAGAGCCCGAGAGACCGGCGAGGAGGCACCGATACGATGACCCTGGTGCGGGGCCATCACATGCTCCTCCGGCGGCAGCGGGAGTAGATGTTGATGATATACGCCGTCGGTTGGAGACGGTGTTATAGGACGTGCCTGAGGGCATGTGGATCTGTATCCAGGATGAGGGATTCCTGGAGCAGTGTATTGGATTACCACCACCATGGCGGGGGATAGTGCAACGAGCAGCTGTGCTCGCTGCTATGACTAGTGGACGCCTGCCGCCGGGGCAGGAGGGTCCTGCAGGTGTGCCACCACCCCCACCTGGGGCAGGTAGGGGTGGGCCACCGCCTCCTCCTGAGGGAGGAGCAGCTGGGGGTGCGATAGAGGCAACCTGATGTATGATATGTATGTTGTATACCTTTTTGATAGGCTGGTGAGCCGTTTTGTACCGAGATGTGGCACGGGCCTGCGGGCCGATGTATATTTTTTGTATGTAAACATTCGGATGGCCTGAGGGGCCCATATATATCTATGGGTATACATGTTTGTGAGATCCAAATGTGGTGTATATGTGTTTTGTGTTTATGATGATGATGCCTATTGTATCTATATGCTGTGACAGGATGTATGAGATGTTTATGTATGTGTAGCTTGATGTGATATATGCCAATCTAACACCATGTTAGCTATTTCGTCTGTTGTTTGATTTAATTGTCTTGGAATATGTGTAAATGTAATGGAATCAAAATGTCGAGATAACAGTCTAACCTGCAGGTATTTGCGAAAGAGGCATGGATCGCGTACACGATAAACATTGTTGAGCTGGAGAACGACTAGTTGAGAGTTGAGGAAGACGCTAAGGTGGCGAATATGATGACGCTGGGCGTCGTCCAGGAGGCCAATGACAATAGTATATTCAGCTTGGTTGTTGGTTGCAGGTCCCAAACATATGCCGTTTGAATGCAGTATTTCATGTGAGGGGGTATAGAGAGCCCAAACAGCCGAAGCGAGATTTTGTGTCCAACGGCTAGCGCCGTCGGCGTACCCAATGTGATGGGCCGGTGGAGGAAGCATCTGTCAATAGCACAAAGGATAGTTTTAGACGAGAGGGGTGAGAGAAAAAAGATTAAAAACACTAGAAAAAAGAAAATGACCTAAATTAGTATGACTACTTTTTAAGCATAAAATTTCTTGAGGTATAACCCATTGATGGGTTCCTTGAGTGAGAGGCCTTCAGGGGAGGCCAGGATGTATGCACCTTTGGTGAGGCAATGTTGGATGATGTAAGGGCCATGCCAAAGTGATTCGAATTTTCCGTGGCCAAAGGTATCATGCACGATATGATAGGCCAAGAAGAGGTCGCCTTCGCGAAATGATCGAAGGTTGACATGGCGATCAAAGGTAGCCTTGGATCGTTTTTTAGCTGCCTCATTGTTCTGTAATGAGGATCGACGATATTCATCCAGAGACTCCAAGTTCAGCAAGCGCTGCTCCATTGGAGCAGTGTCAGGTAAAAGCTCAATTGCGGTGCGAAGGGTGGGAATTTCGCACTCGATGGGAAGAGTTGCCTCGACCCCATGGACTAAATGAAATGGCATGAAACCTGTAGCGGTCTTTACTGCCGTTCGATAAGCCCATAGTGCGGAAAATAACATATGATGCCAATTGGTTTTATGTTTATTAACCGTGCATTGTAACATGGTCTTGAGGACTTTGTTCACTGCCTCGACCTATCCGTTTGACTGAGGGTAATATGGTGAGGCAAACTCATGAGAGAAGCCTAACCGAGATGAGAGTTCGACAAAGATCTCATTCTCGAAGTGTTTCCCGTGGTCGAAAACGAGTTGGAGTGGTATGCTGAACCAGGATATGACGTGGTTAAAGAAAAAACGCGTTGTAGTGTCAGCGGTGTTGTTAAAAGTGGGCATTTCTTCGGCCCATTTGGTAAAGTAATCAATGGCGACAACGATGTATCTGTGACCATTGCTGGACGAGGGATTACAAGTCATAAAGTCGATGCCCCATTTGCAGAAGGGGCCGGCTGTAATGACAGGGTGAAGAAGAGCAGGGGGAGCTCGGGCTTTGTTGGCATAGAGCTGACATTGCTCACATCGTTTCACGGCATGAATGCAATCGTGAAATAAGGTGGGCCAAAAATAACCGGCTCGGATAATCTTCTGAGCCGTGGAGATATCTGAAAGATGGCCCCCACATGCGCCACTATGGCAGTCGTTTAAGACTCTGTCGGCCTCGTCAATAGTCAGGCAACGACGAAGAATGGTGTCGACGCCCCGTCGATATAGGATGTCACCGATGAGGAGATAGCGGGGGGCTTGATGGCGGATGCGCCGACGATCATCTTGTGATAGGTGATTACTGAACTTTTGAGTTCGTAAGTAGACGAGAAGGTCGCCATACCAAGGATCATCGGAAGCGATGTAAAAAAGATGTTCATCAGGAAAGTCAGTGTTGACGGGGGCACTAGGTGTGTCAGAGGGAAGGGCTGTGACAAGTTCGGCGAGAACGAGGGCCTTCTTACTCTTTGGTGTTGAGAACTCAAGGTCGTACTCCTAAAGGATAACGATCCATCGAGCGAATTTGCTGTTAACTTGGCGACGGCTGAGCAAATATTGCATAGGGTTGGAATCTGCGACGACCTTGGTGGTGCGAAGAAGAATGTAATGGCGCAGTTTCTGGACTGCAAGGACAACTGCAAGAGTGAGTTTCTCTTCGTGTTTATACTTCAAGGGTGGCCCTGAGAGGTTCTTACTGACGTAGTAAATGACGTGTTCACGATTTTCATCTCCAATCTGGACGAGGATGTCGACTACTGATACAGCTGATGCTGATACGTAGAGAATGTAGTCGTGATTATAGTCAGGTGCACTGATTAAAGGTGCATTTTAAAGCGCTGCTTTAAGATCTTCAAACGACTATTGGGCATAGTCGTCCCAGTGAAAAGGGATGTCGTGATGTAGTAAGCGAAGGAAACCATGTGCACGGATGACGTAATCAGGAACAAAGTGTCGTAGAAAGTTAGCTTTGCCCTGTAGACTCTGCAATTGTCGTAAATTCTGAGGAGGTGGAATTTCGGTGATGTCTTTGACTTTGAGGGGGTCCACGGTAATACTGCTTTGGGAAACGATAAAACTGAGGAGTCACCCGGCGGTGACGCAAAACACACATTTGAGAGGGTTCAAGCGGATGTTGTATTGACGACACTGTTGAAAGATGATTCGTAAATCATCAAGGTGCTGGGTGCGCTTCTTGGAGCGAGCAGTGAGGTCGTCCAAGTAGGCGAGGATGATTGCAGCCAGATCATGAAAGATGTATGTCATCGCGCACTGGAAGGTTGCGCCGGCATTTTTGAGGCCGAAGGGCATGACACGATATGCAAACATACCCCATGGGGTAATGAATGCGGTTTTATACTGATCGGCGGGGTGAATTTGAATTTGGTTATAGCCAGAGAATCCGTCCATAAAGGAAAGAGCCTCGTGGCCGGTGCAGTCATCGATAATTTGATCGATAAAGGGCGTTGGAAAATTGTCTTTTGGACATGCATTATTGATATCGCGAAATTCGGTTCTAACGCGAATGGTGCCCTGTTTCTTGTCGACGGGTACAGGGTTGGAAACCCATGAAGTGTAAGCGATGGGATAAATAAATCCGGCCGTTCGTAATTTGTCGATTTCGGCTTTGATAGCCGCGGCCTTAGATGGGTGTAGTGGTCGCTGTTTCTGGCAAACTGGTGTGATGTCGGGCCAGGTGTCGATGTGATGTTCGACAATAGATGGGTCAAGGCTGGGCATCTCTATGTATGACCAGGCGAAAATATCCCGATATTCCTAGAAGAGGGCTTTATATGCGGCGATTTCCTGAGGAGTACAAGCAGCTCCAATGATGATTTCTTCGACGATGCCCGGTTTAATGGAAATGTCGATTTTGATGGTGGGGGAAATATTGGCCAGATTACCTTCTTCAAAAGCATCTGGTGCAAGAATTGGATTGGTGAACCAATCGATAGGCCCGGATGGGATAAAATCTTTGGTCTCGACCGCGTAAACGGGGTTTTGGTTAGGAGGCATGAGTGCTTCATGTGGAAGGAAGAGTGCACAATGATGTAGTGCATCCCAGGGAGAGTCTGGGCATTGTAGCTCTTCCAGTATTTCCTCGTCGTTTTGGAAACGATGGGAATATAAGGGGTCGTAAGGAGTGATCTCGGATCTAGGGTGATTGCCCCCTGCTGGGGGAGCAATGTGAGTGGTACGAGCATATGATGAGGGTTCACTGGTCATGAACCATATGTTGAAGTGCTAAGGGTTACCCGTGGTGGTTGGATGGAGAATCTCCACAGGGGAATGAGCAGGAGAGTTGGGAGGGTTACGGGGTGAATCCTCAGGTATGCCATCTAAGAAGCAAGGAGGTGTTGCGAGTGCCTCGGGTTCTGGTGAAATGACATGAAAATCCTCGAGTGGCAGGGTAATGTCAATCACCGCCGCGGCGAGTTGGTGATGTAGGGCCAATTGACGTTGCCTGTATGCGAGGATTATAGGACACTGGAATGTAAAATGTGCTAATGAATTGCAAAGAGAGCAGGGGCACCTCATGCATTCATTGACTGCAGTGGTGACATAGCGAATGTCCGTGATATTTGTTGTGGAGGACGTGGCAGGGCATGGGTTGTTCTGAAAGTCCTGGCAGATGATAGCTAATGCCTGCCGAAAACGTGGCAGTTCTGGACAATGATGGGTGTAGTGGCCATACTCGGAATAGATAGCACACGCGAATTTGGTCCTCAACCCTTTACTACTGGAAGGTTGGGTGGTAGTAGTAGGACTAGCGGTAGTGATGGGTGTTGTGGGAATTTGATTGAGGGGAATCAAATTCCGTAACTCCGGTAGTGATGGGTAGTTGTTGGTTTGGTGACCCTCTTTGTCACACAATGCGCAAGGTGGTGGGATGCGCGGAGGAAGTGGAGCTGCGAGCTCCTTCGTCTTTCTCCTACCCCCAGCGGTAGCAGGGGGGGTAGGGAGTATGGGGGTAGTGGGGGTAGTGGGAGTGAGGACAGGAATCTTCATGGGGAGTCCTTCCTGTGGGCGAGGGACCATCTCAGGTGGGTGTAAATACCACACTGGGATAGCTAACACCATATTGGGTAGTGTGAGTGTTGCCGCTACCTGGAAAGATTCTATACCAGGTGGAGGGTAAAATAAGGGAATTTGAGTGAGGGGTCGGGGAACTGTCTCCCAAATGGGACTAGGCCCCTAAGGGGGTGTGGATTCGTGGACTGTGGGGGTCAATGAGTTCGCAGGAGGCTCCTGTGGGAGTGATGCTGCGACTATTGAGACGTCAGGAATGACTGAAGCCTCCTGAGGAGGACGAGTATCCTCTGTGTGGGTTTCTTTAGAAGAGATGATGCATACTTGATTAGGGGGAAGAAGTGGTGGTGCTCCATGGTATGTCCCTAACAAGGATGGATCTTTGAAAATTCCAGGACCCATATCGACGAGTGGATATATGTCTTGGTTGGCGTGGATGAGGGGAAGAATGTTATCGAGATTGGCAGATGGGTTTGGATCATAATGTGAGACTTGGTCGATGGTCACAATCTTTCCATTGTGGGGGAACATGATTGTTCGAAAGACGGAAGATGCCACTGCTTTCATAGCATACATGTAGCTACGTCCGAACAAGATATTGTAATCGAGTGTGACGTCGATAACTTCTATATCAATGAGAATGGTTTTGCCTCCGAGTTCAACGGGGACATTTTGGAGGAGCCCTTCAGGAGATGATGGTCATCCGTCATAAGCTCGTAATGTGATGGCGGAGGGTATGAGTTCCAGGGAACCAAGTTTCTACCATACTGTTTTGGACATGATGCATGTAGATGCTC
>ML831240.1:9029-35281 GCA_009831015.1 Picea engelmannii
CCCCCTGACAAATTGAAAAATTTGATCACCCTTGGTCGACTTATAAGGCAAAGTAGATTGGCCCCAAAAAATTTGGGTATGGAAATGATGAAGGGATCAACGTAATTCATTTGGAAACAGTGGTAGCCATAACAATTTAACCCGATGTTTCTTGAAAAAGAAATGATTTTGAATAGATTTTGAGAAAAAGAGATAGATATACTTGATCTTTTTAAAGAACCAATATGAATCGGTACTAGCCATTTTGAACAATTTGGCAGTGATTTCCTTTTGATTTTAATAAGGTTTGATGAGAATGTCTATCTTCTGGAGGTGCTTTTGATAAGAATTAGTGTAGAAGATTGATCTGTTATATATCAAAATTTTGTACTGAACCCCATCCATGTAGCTAACTCTTGTACACTGGAAATGTAGAATTTTGTAGTGCAAAATTGCTGGAAATGCATAAGTTTGTAGTGCTTGAAATGTAGAAGTCCAGAGTATTGAAAACGTAGAAATCTGTAGTGCTAGAAATGTAGAAAATTATGCTGTGCAGAATTGCTAGAAATGTAGAAGTTCGTAGTTGTTTTGAGAATGAATATAAGAGGCCTGTAGGATGGTAAGTATGTAGCAGAATTGAATATAGTTTGTATATGCATGCAAACCATGAAGTTTGTAGCCTTTTACACCTCATTTGGGTCATTAATCTCGGGTAGTTTGAATTAATGATATTGACTTTGTTCTTATGATGTATCCTCGGCTACCCTTATATATACTTTCAAACACTCCTTTAGTTGAGATAATGACTATTTTACCTAGATGTAGTTGTGTGCTTGATTCCTTTTTGTTCTTTAAATGAGTCAATTGGTGGCCTTCTGGAATCTGGGCTTAATAAGGCATAATACCATAATTCTTTATCTTTAGAACATGACTACGATTACTAAATTGATTTCTAGTATCTACTGTCATTGGAGTTGTGACATTGATTTCTTCCTGCATCCAATCCAATATTAAGAGATCAAACATTCGAAGGTATTCTTTGAATCTTAAGAGTTGGAATCTTTGAATAGCTATATGATCTCATCCTTTTAAACTTTTTCAGTATTGAGTAGCTGGACTTGATTCTTAATAACCTTTTATGCTTGCTCAAAACACCTTTGTTCATCCTCCTGAATGTTCATGCATACTCTATGGATCTTTGGTTGCATTTAAAATAGATTTGAATTTGGAGACTGCATAATCCTGAAACTTGCCGCAGATATCTTGTAGCTTTATGATCTTAACTTTGCAAGCAAACAAAATGAGATGAACGATGCAGTCTTGAATCTTTATGTTTGTAAATGATATTCTGGGTGAGATCTTTAGCTGTCATAATACAGAGTTAGATAATTTGATTTGGAATCAAGTCCACATATGAATCCTTTCCCTCTGAATCATTGAATCCTTGACCAATGTTGTTGCCCTTTTGCCGATATACGAATGCCAACATATAGTGTGCTTCTTGTGGACTTTTGCAAGCTGCTATGTATATGCATTTAAGGAGTCTAAGGTTGGATGATTTCCCTTGGCTAATCCTCTGCAGTCTTGGTTTGCAAAAGTAGTTTCAAAGACATTAGCAAGGCATTTAGATTTGAAATGATGTTGAATGGGATTCACAAAATGACTTTGTTTTTCTTTTCTTTTTCTCCAGAACAACACTGTCAGCTGCCTGGTTTTCACCAATGCCTTACCTCATAGCACCTCAAGGATGTTTTTACCATGAGGTTGTTATTATTATTATTTAATTATACAGATTAGAACTTGCCAGGAAACCCAGTTTTCAAGACAAGATATGTTCTATGATGTCTTCGAAGAGGTTTTCATCATAAGATATTTTTATTTTTATTTTTGGTATTTTTTCTTGAGATGGTTTTTTTCCTCCATATTAAAGGCAGGGATGCCATCAATCATAGTGAGTTGTGGCTGCATTTCAGAAAGTTGTAGGTTTTTTTTTGTCATGTTGATTCATTGGTTACCTAATTTGAAGCACGTTGGTTTGATCTTTATGACTGGTTATGTAGCGTACTTAACTGCAAAAATTTAGAGGAATCACATAAAATGTAGTGCAAAACCCAAGAACACAAGAGAAACGAAATCAAAATAGAGAGCTATGCTCACTTGCTTCTTCAAGGGGGCAAGCTCCAAGGGCAATGCTTCAAATACAATAACAATTATTGACAAAACAATACATAGCCTTCTACTCAATATACATAGCTATCCATAGAGAACCTTAACTACCCATGGGCCCCTTATAATGAGGGTTGTGTTAAAATATTCGATGTGCTCGTTTTAACCATAGACAATATCACTATTTTCACCCAACCATAGGCACGCAGCCACCCTTGAGCACCTTAACCTTTGCTAGATAGAATGATTCCGGAAAGCCACACTAGAACCAATAGATAAACCCTAGCTGCAATAGTAGCACGAGATGGAACCAGAAAACACCATCCAATTGCAGCAACAACACAAGACAAGGAGAGCGCACCTTCTCCAAGGGTAGTGCACAAGAGAGAGAGAGTCTCCACAACCACAGAACAAGAACGATACTCAACTGTAGCAGTTGCAGTTGCACTTCTTCCCAATAATACCACCAAGAATATCACCGGGAATACCACCAAGAGATACTAAAGGTAGGGTGCATATCTTAGGCTAGATAGTGCTAGAGAAAGAGAACAAGAATCACCCTAGAAGATGCACCTTCCTTTCTTGCAACTGCAGCTCCAAACTTGCGCTATACCTTTCTGAGAGAGGTGAAGTGTGTGTGTACAAATGAGCTAGAGCACCTCCTATTTATAGTGGTTCTAGTCACCTATCTAGGCCGACTTGTCTTTCTGGAAGATAATACATTTATATTATTTATTCTACTGAGTCGACTTGTCTTCTAGGGTTTTTACACATTTGTTTAGGGTTTCTCTTGCTTCTGGAATATTTTATTCTAACCAAAGGTTACACATGGAGGTTAATACCTCCCGCAACTACCATAATATCAACACTCCCTCCTAGCTAGGGAGGTATTAATTGTAATGGTATCAAACACATCCATCCATTTCACATGTATGGACAAGGCTCACATAGTCTTGCAGATCATTCTACAGGTAGCATCATCATAGCCACACAGGCTATCTCATGATCACGCAGATCAAGTCGTGAGCATTATCATCAATATCCATCTAGCTGGAAATCACCTCCAACACTACTGCTAGTCTCCATGGCAATCATGTAGTAGCACATAGTTACTACAATGCCATCCAATAGATCGCAACTGTGTCGATCCATAGTAGTACACAATTGATATCCAGTGGTACAAAACCACTCCTAGTAGCACACAACTATTATCTAGTGACACACAATCACTCCTAGTGGAACACATCCACCATAGTAGCACACAACTACTGTCCAGAGACATACAATCTCCACAGTAATCAACTAATAACTACACAAGGTATCACCATGCAGTACAACAGTCTCTATGATCAACTAGTAACCTGGCA
This sequence comes from Picea engelmannii, assembly GCA_009831015.1. Taxonomy (NCBI): domain Eukaryota; kingdom Viridiplantae; phylum Streptophyta; class Pinopsida; order Pinales; family Pinaceae; genus Picea; species Picea engelmannii. Next base: position 12,542 of record ML831240.1, read on the forward strand.
TCAAATCATATCATTGTCTGCATCATCTCTCAAGGCCATACTCCATCTGAGTAATCGAGCATGATGCTGAATAAGTCATGTGCTGGACTTAGCGCACTCAACACAGTGTCTCACATAAGTCACTCACTCAATGGAGTGATATATGTTAAAATAATAGGCGTGCTCGTTTTCAACATAGACAATATCACTATATTGTCACCCATCCATAGGCACAAGGCCACCCCCAAGCACCTTAACCTTAATAGATAGAGTAATTATGGAAGTAATCACTAGAACCAATAGACAACCAAAGTAGTGTACCTCTCTCCAAATCTAGCTCACCAAGCAGAGAAACCAAACCATAAGCCAAAGACCAAGTCACTATTGCAACAACTGCAACTCTCCTCTAATATGCACATCACTAGTCCTTATGAGGTTGTGAGTGAGAGTGAGACTAAATGAGCTCAAACACCCTCTATTTATAGTGCTCCAAGTCAACTAACTAGGTTGACTTCTCTTTCTAGGAGGCTAATAACTTAATATTAAATATTCTCTTGAGCTGACTTGTCTTCTAGGGTTCTTATTTAACTATTTCGGATTTCTCTAGCTTCCTGGAATATTCTAGTCTCGTCAATGGTTACACGTAGAGGTTAATATTGTTGATGTTACGATAGCTGCGAGAGGTATTAACCTGCACGTGTAACCTTTGACTAGAATGGAATATTCTGGAAGCAAGGGAAACCCTAAACATATGTGTGAAAACCCTAGAAGACAAGTCGACCTAGCAGAATAAATAATATTGGAATATTATCTTCTAGAAAGACAGGTTGGCTCCACAGGAAAAAGATAAACATAAAATATAATTACTAGAAAGTCAGGTCGGTCTAGCCAGAAAAGTCATTAGACAAATTAATATAAATAGAGGAAGTTTTAGCTCATTTGTACACCCAGTCAGAGCGCAAGTCTTGTGGAGAGCTGTAGTTGCAGCTGCAACTGCAGCTATAAGGAGGAATAAGGGCATATAGTCATCTCTTGTCTTGGTCTCTCTCTAGCGCTATTAAGTGATATTCTTGGTGATTCTCTTGTTGATATTCTTGCTGATTCTCTTGTTGATATTCTTGGTGATATACTAGCTAAGTATGGCGCAAGTTTGAGAGAGGAGTGCAACTGCAGTTGTGTATGGTACTTGTTCTATGGATATGGAGATTGTCTCTTGTGCGTTACCCTTGGAGGAGCGCTCAACTTTTCTTGAGTTGTTGTTGCAGTTAGCAACTAGGGTTTATCTGTTGGTTCTAATATGGCTTTCCAGAATAATTCTTTCAAAGGTTAAAGGTGCTCGGGGGTGGGTGGGTGACAATATTGTGATATTGTCTATGTTAAAATGAGCATCAATTATTTTAATAGGTTATGGGCCCACACTATCTTCAGACAGTCTAACCACTAGAAGGTAGATTGGGAAGTTCATTTTCAAGCTCGTTATAACACCAGTTGTAGTTGCAGTTGCAGTCAGGTTTTGCAGTGGCAACAACTCCTAACCAATTTGTTTGGGTGCCTATAGTGAAGCGTTTGGAATATTTCTTTGACATCCTAGTGCACCCTAGCCTAGCGCACCTCTTGGTACCCTCAACTAGAAAAATGTCAGGTTTGAGTTTTTGGTCAAAGTCAAAGTTTGATTGGTCAAAGTCAAAGTTAAAGGTTGACTTTTGGTCATAGTTGATTTTGTGGTCAAAGTTGAAATTTCAGAGTTTCTAGCTTGTTCTAATCATTGGACCTTCTGATTCAGTTTCTAACCTCTCCTTGTTAATATGGTATCTAGTTTCAAATTGGAAGACAAGATAGACAATGCTATAAAGATTTCAAGGTATGCACTTGTATATGCTTTTCAAGTTATATCATCTAGCAAAACATGAGTGTGTTTGCAGGGGATGTACAAGAGACCTTGTCTAATCAATGATCTTGGATTCAGTGCGGTCAAAGGAACAAGCACACCCTCCATAGTAGTTGAGGCTTCAGACCCTCCATAGTAGTTGAGGCTTCAGGTTCTAGGTTTTGATTAAATTGATAAGTTTCCAATTTGCACATATCAAGGTTGATAGTTGCTACATTACAAATTGTGAAAGCAGTCTTTGAAAGGTTCTATTACTGCTATATGTAATGAATACTTGATGGGATGTGAATACTATTGATATAGATGCTTATTGTACTTGTTTGCAAAATAAACTAACACCTCCTCTAGAGAGATATTTCTTGTTTTTCTCCCGGGAAGGTCACCTTGGTCATACTATGTTGATTGTTGGCACAAGCCAATTTTGGGAAAAATCGAAGAAGTTTTGAAGGAATTAAAGCATCGCCGAAAAACAGGGGAGAGCACTGGGAATAAAGGAAAATCAACGTCGAAAAAGAGGAAAAAGAAGCATTGAGAAAACCAGTTACAAAGCGGACAAAATGATGCAGAGCAATTGGAAAGTGGACAAGCGTCGACTTGGCCGAGCAATGGTTGGATCGAGGATCAACCGAGATTAAGTCAAGGAGAAAGTGGACAAACCTAATCCACTTAGGGTTAGTCTTTTTGTAAGGGTTTTGTCCTAGTTTTGTATAAGTATAATGTATTAGGTCTGAAGAGGTTGTTGTCCTTTTTGTTGTTGTTGTTGGCGAGTAGTGAGTTAGCCCTTTTAGACAATCTGATAGCGGACGAGTGAAGAGTTATCAGTGTTGTGAGAACTGTCGTGATAAGTGGAGATTGTGTGTAATGGAGGGAGAAATGTACAGTGCGCAACACTAGATTTTGCAGGAATATGAATAAAGAGCCCAAGCGACAAATCTTTGTGGACGTAGCCCCAAGGGGGGTGAACCATGATATATCTGTGTTTTATGCAACTTCATGCAATGTTTATGATTGTATTTGCTTTAATGATTTTTTATGATGAATATGTTATATGATAAAGGAATGAACACTGCGCAGTAAGAATAAGCTAATGGAATCTGAAGGATAACACTAAATAAATGGACGTTATAACTAGTGTTTAGATCGAAATATTGTGTTACGGTAGATAAATGCTTGTCATTGAACACATGCGGTTATGATGGTTAATGAAGTCCTATTAAGATAGTTGTGATAGTGGTCTGGAGTGAGATCTAATGAGGGTTTGAAGGTTAACAATGAGTAGGTTAAATGCCTATGAGATAAACAAATCCCATCCTCGGGCTGCAGACATTTGAGTCCTGCGACCACCCAGAGAAGCCATCTCGGGTGAGACTGCACAGTGCACTCTGTGCGTTGTGTTTCCTTCTGGTATCTAGAAGGGTTGATGGCAGAAGGGTTTTCTTGGTAATATTGTAGTTTGAACCTGGGTCTGCCCATAGTAAACTCAACAATAGTTTCGTTGCCAATTGGAACTCTGAAGATTATATCGGGAGGGATGTATCATGTAGTATAGCGTGAGGGCTTAAGAAAGGGAATGTTTTTAGGTTTGAACCCCACGAAAGAGGAGATTGAAAGATGGTTGACAGTCCATGAACTAGAGTTTTCCCATAAAGATAATAAAAGTTCTAGGTTTAAGCCAAGACAATATTTGGAGAGATATATATTCAGTGAAATACACGAGAGTTTCTTTAATGAGTTTCCCACACTATTATAGGAGTGGATAACACGGTTGAAAGATACCCATCCGACAAATAGAGTTAGATCAATGGAGTGGACAGAAGAAAGCATTGCGCGGTTGAAAAGGGTAAATAACAAATTCACGTGCGCAATAGATTTCTGGCAAGACGACATTGTAGTGGGGTATATAACTAAGTTTGCAGTAGATACATCGAAGTCTTAAAGTGTAGCAGAGCAAGAGTTTCTTAAGGGTCCAAGGGGAAGGTACATCATATCGTTGTACACTTTGATAAAGAGATTATTGCATGATAAAGGGGTATTAACTATGGAATTAGACAACTAAACTACCCTGCATGCATGGGAGAGTTAGGAGAAACTTGAGGAAGGTATGATATGGAGGGAGAAATGGATAGAGAGGAGCGCAGTAATAAGAAAGCTCCTATTATGATGGATCAAGAGGAGATCCAAGAAATTATGCAGAAGGTAGGAATGACTCGTAGTGGAAGACCCTACCGATATAATCTCAATAGGAAGAAAAGAGGAGTAGCCGAGAGGGAAGGCTTGGAGAGTGATGAGGAAGAGGTAGAGGATCTTCGTGCTATGGAGCACATTGATGAAACACTGCGCGCCACTTATGAAAGAAATACTAGAGGAGCGAGATCTAATGAGGAAGCAGACGTGAAGATTTTTAGGTCCTATCAAGCATGCCTACTGGGTCTATCTTTGACCACAGTTAGGCTCTAAGTTTCAACTGTTATGCAAAGTGTTTGCTGTTGTTTTAGGACAGCCAACAGTCCAAGAACTTCTTGCTGATTTGTTGCGGTTGCACTTCCAATTTTAGGTGCTTTAGCATGTAGTTTTAGTAACCAGAAGTTAGCACATGCATACTAAAATAAGTACAACACACCTAAAGATCTTTATAGATGAAAATGAATAGATCTAAGAAACTAACAAATGCATTTTTGTACACAGGTATTTTTGGTCAACATGACCCTAGATAAACCCCTCCCGGGAGGGAAAACCAGTTTCAGATATCTGTGTATATAATGATGATTAAAGAAAGAGATACAACAAGTAATGAAAAACAATGGAACCTGTATACATAGCAAGCTCCTCACGAGCCTTGCCACAAGAACCAGAGAAAGAAGTGCCCAAACTGTGGTGCACCCTCTCCCTTTGTTTCCCTCTGTGCTGAACTGAAGCGCCCTAGCTCATTAGTAATCCAATGAAGAAATCCCTCCACAAGAATGTGCTCTCCTGTGCTGCTTCTCCACTGAAACTGTCAGAGCTCAAATCCTCCAAGCATATCTGCTACCAGGTAGCTGCCAGTCCTCTCAACATGTGCGCTCCCCTCCTATCATAAATGATCACCAGAAATAAACTAAGCCATAAACTGAATGTCTCTCTCCACAGAAACAAGCGCCCAAGCTCTCCTCTCCCTATGCATTAGACCTCATCTTGATCTGACAAGTCCTCCTCTCCTGATGAGCAAATGAAGGATAATAAATGCGCCCCTCCTCCATATACATGCTCCCTCTAAGAAGTAAAGGCTATGGCTCCATGAAAATGCTCTTCATGCAAGCTCAAACCAACCTCAAGCTTCTCCTCAAGCTCTCAAGGGTTTTACTCAAACCCTCATGAAGTGCGCCCTCCTCCTCAAGAAATGCGCCCCTCTTCTCTTCTCCAAAACTCAAAAGTGAAGAATGAGTCTCAAAAATATCTTTACCCTCTCTTTAGCCTCCTCATGCCAACCCTAAAAGATCAATGGCTTAGATTAGATCTAGCCAAGTCTAATCAATGGGTGAGATCAACTCTAATAATCTCACTAAGGAAACCCACTTTTCTTAGTTGCTTTATGTCTATTAATTCACCCACATTGTGAATTAATTGTCACTTTATGACTTAAGTGACATATTTCACTTTTGACTTAAAACTCCTAAGTCAAAGTGAAATTAGAATCATAAAGTAAAGTACAAGGGTAATAGTCTTCCCCCTTTGTGCATAGAGACTCATAAGCACATGGGGACCACTTTCCAAGGTACCCAAATCTCAACAACAAATACCCCTGTCCAGTTCCGAATCAGTGTAGAACCTACAACCCCTGTACGATTAACACATCAACAAAGAAAGAGTTGTTTAGAGAACCAGTGACTAACGATCAGAAGAATCTAGGAGATCAAACTAGAAGTGAGGGTACAAGTGGAAGTACCAGTAGCAGTACAGGTAGTGGTACAAGTTGAAGTACCTGTAGCAACACTAGTGAGAGCTCAAGTCCGAACAATAGTACACAGATAATAGTACCACGTGGAGCAGGTACAACACATTCGACAATGGTAGGCATAGATCCAACAATAAGATTACCAGAGTTTTATGGGGATGGATCATAAGACCCAGAGAAGCACCTATTCGTGTGTGAGCGAATATGGGAAGCAAAAAGAGTCACTGACGAGGCAACAAAAGTAGCACAATTAGCAATAACTTTCAGAAACCGCACGTTGGATTGGTATATGAATCTTGCAGTAAACAGTCCACATGGTGTGCAGGGAACAGTAGCAGAGATCAAGCAAGCACTAATCACGAATTTTAGAGGCCAAAATCATAGGATCAATTTATGAATGAGATGATTGAGGTTAGACAAAAACCAGGAGAATCAGTATGGGACATTGATAAGAAGTTCAAGACATTGAAACGTAAACTGAAGTATCCCATTTCTGACATGAAAAATAGATAATTATTTATAAATTCTTTGTTACCACACTTTAAATATCCATTGAGACAACATAAATTTCAAAACTAGGTAGAGGAACTATAAGCAATGATGCAGTTAGAGGAGAATCAATATAAGTAGACAGATCCAACCATAGAGGAGCTGAAAGAAGATCTTAAGAACTTGACAGTGCAGTTGAACCAAAACAAGAATAGGGAGAAAAGAGAAGCAGTGTGGTGTACCCTGTGCAGATAAGAGGGACATCGCAAGAACGAGTGTCTGACATTTGCGCAGTACCTGGGAGTAGGGTTGGCAAATCCATTACCAAAAGGAGGGCCTTGCTATGAAATATGCAAGTCACATGGGCATGATCCTTATCACTGCCCTATGATGCATAAGTACAAGATAGAACCGAAGAGTACTTTTTGTAACTTTTGTAAATTAGTGGGCCATGAAGACAAAAATTGTAGAACTCTGGAGTTAATGAAGGAAATAACCTCAGATGCATGCAAGATGTAGGCTGAGTTGATGGCATGACAAATTGCGCCACAATTTGACAATGCACAACAATTTCAAGCGGTGCCACAATTTCAACAACCCTATAATCAGGCACCACAATATCATTAACATAACATGGATCCACAAGGGAACATAGGAGGATTCAGAGGTAGAGGAATAGGAGGAATGGGCAGAGGCAAAGGGCCTATTATTTGCCATAATTGTCAACAACAAGGACACTATGCCAGAGACTGTCTTCAACCAACAACAACATGTATGTACTTTCGCGCAACAAATCACATGACAGAAGAGTGCCCAAAGTTAATGACAAAGATCCAGGAGAAGAGGAATCTAAACAACCAGAATGTTCAGTGGATTGCTGCAGAAATAAGGGATCCTGGGAGGAACATCAATATAATGACTAGAGGAGGAGTGAAGACAGAAGCAGATGCACATGATTAGAATAAGGAATCTCAGTGCTGCATTCAGAAGAACACTCAACGACAACATAAGTTTGATGCAAAGAAGGTAAATGAAACTTTCAAGGAAGCAGAGAAGGAGTTCCTAAAGGAGAATGAAGCATCCACATCAAACACGACACAGAGGTAAGATACTCGTATTTTTTATATGCCTCAATCTTTGGATCATACTTACAAAGGAGAGCAAACAAAGAAAGTAAGTAACTTAAATAATTTCTTGGAATCTTGCTTTAAATTACTTAATGATAAGAATGCCATGGATTTGTTTAAAAATATGCTTGAGAAATACAACATAGAAGAAGGGGTAGGAACAAAACCTAAGAAGATTAATCAAGTCCATAGAAAGAAAAGAACCAATAGAGAGTTCAGATTGAATGCAAATATATGAAACTTTAATATGGGAAATGTTATCCTAGACTTAGGATCAAATGTCAACATATTGTCAAAGAAGACTTGGGAAGCAATGAGAGAACACTAGGGTATTCCAATATCCAATTAAAGTTAACAAACTAACAGAGAGTGATTCCCATAGGTAGATTGAAGAATACAACAATAGATTTAGATGGTGTGCACACCACAACATATTTTGAAGTAATGGATATGGTGGATGAGTCTATACCATTTCCAACACTATTGGGAATTGATTGGACATTTGATAATCAGACATAATTAACTTGAAAACTAGAAAGATGATGTTTGAAGCTGGGAACTTTAGGGTAGTAGCACCATTAGATCCCTTAGATTGCAAAAGATATGTAGAACCCATGCCTGACAATGTTCTAGAGGATGATGTCAACCAGTTGTATAGGACTACTACACAAGAGGAAGACTATGTGAATCCAATTGTAGATGGATCACTCAATTGGAGGAGTATCAATTCCAATATGTCAGATTCAGATACTGGAGTAGAAAAGTGGCAGCAAATATTGCATGAAGTCTCTACTAGGAGGTGCGCTAGAGTTACACACACAGTATGATGGGTTGGGACAGAAGTAAGACAATTTCCCACATTTACTAAAGAGGATAATTTAGAAAAATTCCTGACAGAATTTGAATAAGAGGTTTTGGATAGTCATAGATTACTACTGTTGGATATAACACTAAGGGACACACCTGCACGGTGGTGGAGTGCACATAAGGAGGTAATCCAGGACTTGTATCAGTGTAAGCGACTGATGCGCATAAGATTTGGTAGGAGTCAGCAGGATAGACCCTTACAAAAGTATGATGGAAGAGGGAAACCAAGACATCATATAAATGATTGTGTCACTAACTAGGGATTGGTACCACTAGGTGAATGGACACATTGTTTTTTTCATACATTGGAAGGAATACCTAGCAATTGGTACAAGGAGAAGGAACTGCGCAGAGAAACTGTGAGTTGGGGCGCAGTGCAACAAAACTTTATTAAGACATTTGCATTTGAAAGTGAGAATCCATAGGTGGATCTTGCATTACAAAGGATGAAAAGGAAGATATTTGAAGAATATGGGGTAGATACAGTGACAATAGACATAGACTACATAAAAGAAACACGAACAATTAGTTTACAGTTATCAGGTTGCAGAGGATGAAGAAGTAGAAGACAACCCACGTGACATACAAATAGCTGAAGGGGAAGGAAAAAGAGGGTTAGAAGGACCTCAGTTACAATCAAAAGAATTTACTGCACCAATGATTAAGAAGGTCAATATTGGCATTGAAGAGAAACCCAAGATAGCCAACATTGGAGATTATTGGGACAATGAGACAATGGAAAAAATAACTGAATTACTGCGTGAATACAATGACTTATTCCCAACCACATTTTCAGAAATGAAAGGGGTAGCAAGAAAACTTGGAGACATGAAGATACCCTTTAGACCAGATGCAAGACTAGTGAGACAGAGACTATACAGATTAAACCCCATCTATAAGAAAAAGGTTAAGACATAAATTGACAGAATGCTAGATTCATGAATCATAGAGCCCGTGGAAGAATTAAAGTGAATTAGTCCAATGGTGGTCCAGGAAAAGAAGACTGGAGGGATTAGGATATGTGTGGATATGAGAAAGTTAAATGATGCATTCCTGCATGATCTTTTTCCTACCCCATTTACAGATGAAGTTTTAGAGAATGTGGGAGGACAAAAAGTCTACTCCTTCACAGATAGATTTTTAGGTTACCATCAGATCATAATTGCTCCGAAGGACAGGTACACAACCACATTTGCAACAGAGTGGGGGTCATACCAGTACATAGTAATGCCATTTGGTTTGAAGAATGCACCAACAATATTTTCCAGAGTAATAGTAGTTGCATTCAATGATTTTATACATAAATTTTTAGAAGTTTATCTGGATGATTGGACAATATTCAACTTATTGAAGGACCATGTAGAAATTCTGAGGTTAATGTTAGATAGATGTAGGCAATACCAAATTTCCTTGAACATTAAGAAATGTATATTCAGTACACCGTTTGGCATCCTACTTGGACACATTGTATGCAAACAGGGCTTGATAATAGACCTTGCAAAGAATTTTGTTATTGTCAATTTACTACCACCAAAGTCAGTGTGCCAATTGAGAGAAACATTGGGCCACACAGGGTACTACAAGAAATTTATAAATGGATATGCAAAGATTACTGTGCCCATGGAGAAGTTACTAAAGAAAGACATCATGTTTCAATGGAATGATGAATGCCAAGAGAGCTTGGACATATTGAAGGAGAAGATGGTGACATCACAAATTTTGAGCTTTCCAGATTGGACAAAGGAATTTCATCTGCATGTGGATGCTTCATCCATTGCACTTGGAGCAGTTTTGGCACAACCAGGTGAAGGAGACATTGATCACCCAATATCTTTTGCTAGTAGAAAGTTATCTGAGTCCGAGCAGAACTATAATACTACAGAAAGGGAATGTATGGCTATGGTATATGCCTTACATAAGTTCAAACATTATTTATTGGGTCAACATTTTAAGATTTTTACAGATCATTCTGCTTTGAAGTACCTAGTTAACAAGCCAATGTTGGGGGGAAGGATCTGTAGATGGTTGTTATTGTTTCAAGAATATGATTTTGAAATCATAACTAAACCATGGAAGCTGAATGTAGGACCAAATTATTTGTCGAGAATTACTAATGGAGAGGAGCCAAAGAACTTGGAGGAGAATTTTCCTATGACATAAGAATTCAAGATATATCATCAGAAGAGCACACCTTACCATCCCTAGGAAAATGGTACAGTAGAAACTTTTAACAAGATTCTAGATAATGCACTAACAAATATTTGCAATGTGAATAGGGATGTGTCAGCACTGAAAGTCACACTTTGACTGCTAAAGTGTAAGCTCAACACCCATCAATAGGTTTAAAGATAAGTTTTTATGATAATGTGGCGAATGGATAAAACTCAGTGAAACAGTGTCAATCATAGTAAGTCCTAGAAATACATACAAGCAAATGGGGTTTTGATTAACTTTAGTCAAGGCTTTAGATAATAAAATGAGTAGGTGGGAGACTTAAGAAGAAGAATGAAACATGCCTATCATCTACAACAGGTAGTGACACATGTAAGAATGAACCTCTGAAAACAAGAACTTCTTAGAATCAAAGGAATAAAACTCTGATAGATTTGCACAAATACCACAACTGATCATCATTTGTAATAAAGTTACAAGTTAGTCTACTGAAACCTTCAATAGATTGTAACCATAATCTAGACAGAAACGAGATGGAATGAAAGGAAAAATACTTCTATTATCCAAAAGATCCCAAGTCTTGGTACATACAACCATAAATATATTACTGTTGCATAAACAGTCTAAAAGTATGAGCCTCTTTACATCCATTTGAACCTGAAAAATCAAATCAATATAAAAGTGTGGATCAATAAGAAAGAACTAGAAAGAAAGGGAGGGCAACAAACTCCAGATCAGAAGGCTACACCATTGGGCAATGGAGTCACACAAACACCTTGAAGTTAGAAGGAATTGAAGAGCATATTAGAAAAATGGATTATAAGATGCTAGATGGAAGAAAGGATAAGTTAACATACATTATATCACCCATTGAACATAGATCCTCTCTGCAAAACAAATGGGAAAGCTATTTGAATAAATACAATGAGTTATAGGCAATCACAACAAATGCTTTGCAGCTCAGGAATCTATAAATGAAATACAACCATTGATCCTCAAAAGCTACAATTCATTCAAGTAAGATAGAAATGTAGATGAATCAACAAAGAGAACACTATCTGATATAACTAATCTCATGAATCTTCAATGGAAAAAATGTTGGTTACAAACATGCCCTCAAACGTACAAATAAACAACTATAATCGCTCCTCAAGCTTTCTCCTCTCTTGGATCCTCAATCCCACCCCTTCTTCTCCCCCTAAATAGCAAAAGTAATATCCCAAATATGCTTAGGAGGTCGAAAACCATATCTTCCATTGGATTCTAGGCCTTGGAGATAGTTGGCAATAGTCAAAGAGACAAGAATCCAACAAACTGCTGTTTTTCAGGAAGCTGTTGGAAGTCATTAATAAATTGTTTCCAACTCATTGCATGAGGTCTTTAATGGAGTTGAATCTTAGGTGCAGGTGTCCCTTAGCATAAAACTGATCTCTAAGAAGTCGTTTGAACCCTCCTTGATAGGTGGAAACAGTAAAACAAGGCGAATATCCAACAACTATGCAAAACAAAGAGTTTGCAACGCCAATTGTAGTGCGCTGGTGTTTTAATTATATCTCTCGAATGCCAAACTGGGTCAGGCTGAAATTTGGACAAGTCAATGACATTATCATGATCCTCCACAAAAAATTTCAGAAAAACCCACATCATCGTTTTGGAGTTATTATCAAATCTTTAGATGCATCTGCTATAGGAAATGAGTTTGCAACGGTCCTGTCACCTAGTTCGCAACGCCTGTGACATTTCACAGCGCCAAGAGAAAAAAAGGCCACACTCCTTTCCTGACCTCCAAACAGGACAAAAAATCTCATGGAGTACCTGATAGCTATGAGATTGATGCTGGTAATTCCAGATTCGCACCAAGATGCCTAACCTCCAACCCTCATCCAAGAGAGTTTGCAACACCAGATTTGAGGTGAATCCCAGATTTCAAGGATGTTGTAGATTTGAGTAGAAAAATCCCTGAAAGAGAGGTTAGATTGAATGCATCGATAACCATAATATCCCTTTTGAAAAGACCTTCAAAGTAATGATTAACATGAAACCAATTGTACAAGAAGGTACGCTACAAACTCTCCTAGTTCGCTGGAAGCATACACATAACCAATTCGACTTGACACTTGTACCTAAAGATAATGACAAAAAGTAGACCCAAGTGCTGACTGGAGGTATGACGTGTCATAATAATAATGAGAAAAACAAAATGAGACTTGTAAGGCTATAGGGGTTGACATGACAATCATCATATGACTCAAACTTTAGACTTAGGCTAAACATAACTCTATTCATTTTGGAACCCACTGTAACCATATGAATACAACCTAATAACTTTAAAACCTATGTTCCATGAACCCTATGACTCAAAAAATCAAAACAAAGAAGACTTGTTGACCCATACAATTTTATGTGTTAACGTTTGACTCCACAGGGGATGTCATGCTCCCTGTGAGCTACCAAGAACATGCAGTTCCAGTGCTTTATCCATTCCATCTCTGCAATATGTACTCTGTCTATGCCTTGAGAGTTGTTCATTCCTTGAAATCACCTCTAATCATTTATTGAAAAATGAAAAACAAACAAGCCGAAATATGCGAACGAAATTCGAACTAGAAAGAAAAGCTCATGAAGTGAGCTTATTTATGTACACTACCTAATTCTAACCCGATCTCTGAGATGCTTGATCAGGGGGCATAAAAAATCCAATGCAACCATGTAAGGACCTTGTCTACTGATTGGATTCCTTGCATAACCCAGCTTAATGGTAGTTCATATTGAAAATTAAATCCAATCTGAAAACTCATACACTTTGAAGAACCAATTCCACTGTCTGATTGTAGGTAACTCATAAAGGTCTCTTTCTCTGATATTTCCAACAGAAATGCAAAAGGATCTTGAAGCCTATGTGTGAATATCACTTGTTGATCGATAAAAACGAAATGACAGCCTGCGTCTATAGTTCCTTCTTGTTCACAAGTATAAAGAAACATACAAACTTCTTTCTTCACTGTATCTTTTTCTTCAAATGCTGATTTTTGTTATTCTAAGTTTTCAAATGCAAGATCGTGCTCAGAACAAAAGGCAACAATCTGTTTATTTTCCTTATCATGCATTTCAACCTCAATAAAATTCTACATATATAGAACCAGAGGATCACTACGAACATGGAAAAGTTGTTGTTGACTTATAATGTTATCCTTATGTTCCAAAAAACTTGTGTGATTTTGCAGCTCAACTCTTTCTGCTCTATAAGCAACTTCAAATTTTTCTTTCAAAATATTAAATGAAGAAAAGCATAAGGGCAATGACTTACCTCCAACTAAGTCACAATTTTCCCTATGGTAGAGGTCATAACTTTCATAAATGGGATGAATGTTTTCATAAGACTGTTGAAAATAATATTTTTCTGGTGAAAGGATATTTCTGATATTTTTTTGAAATTAGCCTCATCATAATTATTGTACTCATCATATACATTAAACAAAAGGCTTCCTGAATATCATAATTAACAAAATTAGAGATACCATCTTTCTCCTCAACAGGCTGCTCTACCAACTCCTCCTCATGGCATCCTTCTTGTTCATGTTCACTATCAGCTATGTTTGCATTCCACTCCTCATCCTTAACTTGATTTGAAAATTTTTCACAGGCTTTGAGATTATCCTCAACCTCTTAAGCATCAATGCACATTTGTTGCAAAGTAACAAACCTCCTTTCTAGGAGAAGAAGAGAAAAATATGGATGAAGAGTCTTTACATAACACAGTCTAGTAGCAACTTTAGGAGGTCGGATATCTAAAGGCATGTTGTAATAAAAACAATAAAATCTCATGTTGAAAATGGCAAAAGCTTCATCTTCCCCTCTTTTCAAATCATAAAACTCATCGAAGTACTGGTCAAGAGATTTGTTCTCTCCCTATTACCTTGAAAATGCACCACATAACTCAACCCATGAACCAATGGAACCAACATCTAGATTTTTAAACCACAAATCAACATCTCCAACCAAAGATTTGACAAATAACCTCATAACAACATCCTCATGCATGATTTCCAAATTGTCAATGACATTTTGAAAAGATCCCAAATGTTTCTCAACTATAATATGATCTTCTCCAACAAAAAGAGACATATATTCTAAAAACTTGAGAGGGTAAGGATGAAGAGTAGACGACAACTTAAATTTTCTCTTTTTCTGGACTAAACATCAATAGGATGAAAGTGAGGTTCAATGGATTGATTGCAAATTCTAGCAGTGGTGGTAGAAGATGGTACTGTGATCAGAGAAGGTGTTGAATTAGTTGTATCATTTACATGGTTACGGGGCTTATCATGTTTAGGAAGGATTTGAATACAAACATTGTTCTCATATTTTTCATATGAAGGACTGGGGTCAACATCAACTATGTAAGAAGAATTCAAATCTTCTTCTTTCAAAGAGGGATATACAATAGTGGGCTTATGGTCATCAGAGTAAAAAAAACAAAGGATAATTCTCCTGATATATGAAGGAAAGGACATGAAAGAACTGATAAAAAAGAATATGAGCTCTTGAAGGAAACTAATATCTTGATACCTAGACTTCTCGTGTCTTCTTTCCATTTTCTGTTTGAGCTCGTCCCTCAATGGAGTCCCATAACTTGATTTGAATCACTAACAAGTTCTTCAAATGTGTGGAGTTGCCATGGGGAAAAAATTGCAGTCTTGTATGTCACCAACCCTTACTCACCATCAAGAACTGGTAATAATATGTGTCGTACAGCCCAGGGAAGATATTCAACTTCGTCCTCGGCAACAGCACCAAGAATGTTAGCATTGAAAGTCACACTTTGACTGCTAAAGTGTAAGCTCAACACCCATCAATAGGTTTAAAGATAAGTTTTTATGATAATGTGGCGAATGGATAAAACTCAGTAAAACAATGTCAATCACAATGAGTCCCATAAATACATACAAGCAAATGGGGTTTTGAATAACTTTATTCAAGGCTTTAGATAATAAAATGAGCAGGTGGGAGACTTAAGTAGAAGACCGAAACATGTCTATCATCTACAACAGGTAGTGACACACATGTAAGAATGAACCTCTGAAAACAAGAACTTCTTATAATCAAAGCAATAAAACTTTGATAGATTTGCACAAATACCACAATTGATCATCAATTGTAATAAAGCTACAAGTTAGTCTATTGAAACCTTCAATAGAATGTAACCAGAATCTAGATAGAAACGAGATGGAAAGAAAGGAAAAAGACTTCTATTATCCAAAAGATCCCAAGTCTTGGTACATGTTAGTCCCTAAAGTTGCACTTGACTATGAGAGGGAAAGCTAGGGCATCATCAAGTTATTGCAATGGTATTTATGAAGGTTTTTCTGATTAGGTTTTAGAAAATGGTTGAAAGCTGGCTCAAGGATTCAATAAAATATATAGCTCAATATAAAAGCAAACAAACATCCCACTGGTTTATTAAATGACAGACACTTTAACAGATCAGATGGTAAGGTAAATAAAGAAAGGACGATATGTGAGTATCTAATTTCTCAACTCACACATGGATTTATCATTCCAAAATATCATTAAGAAACAAGAACATATACTTGAAAACAATCTTAATTATGAACAAAAGCAGTAAAATTTTCACCATGTCACTCATAATTAAGAAATCATATGCTTTGCAACAAAATAAATGTATTAAAGTAAGAAAAGAAACAGATAAAAATATGAAAAGAAGATCTGACCATCAAAATGCCTTTTCCATTTTAGTGCCAATATGAAATATTGTCTTGTCTTACAGTGGAGTCTTTACAAAAATAACCCTTGAATGCCCAACTAATCGACCTTTTACTTCTCCTTCTATCCTGTTTATATAGAAATAATACATATTTATCGAGATCCAAAAGAAATGGATTTGAAAACCTCCTCATCTATATTTAGTTTCTTGTTTCAAATAATTAAGGAGGGGATCATATCTGTTCTTTAAGTCGAATTGATGAGGTGGCTTGTCAACTGTTGTCCATGAGATTTTTTTAGGAAAATAAATATGGAAAATTCCTAAAAAATAGGGTCCAACAATCTCTTCTTACATCCCAAACGGTGATAGATGTGTAAAATCCAAGAGAATTTTTTGTGAAGGGGCCCGTTCCCACAAAAGCCTCTTTGGGTGTCCAAAAATTCATCTCCA
Organism: Picea engelmannii; assembly: GCA_009831015.1. Taxonomy (NCBI): domain Eukaryota; kingdom Viridiplantae; phylum Streptophyta; class Pinopsida; order Pinales; family Pinaceae; genus Picea; species Picea engelmannii. The sequence continues at coordinate 29,170 of ML831240.1, forward strand.
GCTTCTTTGAAACCTCGCCCAAAATTGATCACTAAAACATGAAATCATTTAATATGAAATCTCTTAAAATAAGCCTCAAAGATATATTTGAACCTCTTAAAGTGTGATAGCGGTGTAAAAACCGAGAGAGGTTTTTGTGAAGGGGTTCGTTCCCAACAAAAACCTCTTTTGATTTCAAATAATTCGTCTCCATCGTTTCAAAAACTTCTCTTGAAAATAAATACTAAAACATGAAAAACATAGTATTTCCTGTATTTGATTTTTGTCTTTCTTCCTTTTGTTTCCACCCTGAACTATGGGTGTTTTTCAAATGGAGTAGGTAGATTTAGGTTAATGGAGGTTTAGGGATTTCTCAATTTAATTTCATACTTTGAAGATGATCCACTACCAAACCCCTCTCCTTCAACACTTTTTTATTTTTCAATTTCTTGAAAATCCTGTAACTGGTTTATTTCTGGAAAGGAATCATTTTTCTCATCATCATATGTGTTTATGAGTGCAGAGTCAGTGACTGAAACTGATCTTATGGTTTCCCTAGTTACAGGTGTCCTTGAATACTGTGCAATTTGTTTTCCCTTTTCACGTTTTTTCTTCTGTTCTTCAGATTCCTCCTTTGACCTATGTAAAGAAGATGCCAAGGCTTGTTTTTTGATCTCTTTCTTAGAATCTTCTGAATTGTCTTCTATGATAATGAGGTTTTCCTTCTTGATAGAAGGATGACACATGGCTTTTGAATTCAGTCTGAATTTGTTTGCATCTCTGGTAGAATTTCTTATAGGATATTTAGGTACAAGTGTTTTCTTCTTACTCTATTTTTTACCTTTTGCAGTCTTCTTGCCTGTAGGTTGTTTCTTCTGTTTAGCTGGAATTTCAACTGGGCTTGTGATGTAATCTTCAGGTTCATCAGATATGGATCAAAATGGATATCAGTCTCTTCATCCATTTTAAGTTTGTTACCTCGACTAGTAGTTCCTTTCTCATTAAGTTTACCCATAGGCAAATAACCAATGGTTTGCTGTGTTTGTAATTTTCTCTTGCCATCACGAGTTACTCTGGCTGGAGAGTAATTTTATTTCATCAAAACCTCAGTGGCTTCAGAGGTCTGTTTACCTTTTTCAGGGTTCTTCTCCTTGACAATTTTAGACTTAGTTTCCTGTGGATTAGGTTTTAATGACTAGATTAACCAGTCCCAATACCTCTGAACTTCATTTAAGGAAAAAACTATTAATGTTTTGATCAACCCTTGATGAAAAAAACTATTTTTGTTGTTGCAGGATGTGACTGAATCCTCTTAGACATCTTAGATAAGATTTTTAATAAGAAATAAGGTAGGTTAAGAGGGTAATCACCATTTACATGGATTAACAATATAATATGATAGAGATGAACCAGAGAAAATCTGCCTTAACATGTAATGTACCTGTGGATAATCAACAGAGCAATATGTCATTCTTTCCTCACCCAACTGTGGGATACTTTGGCTCCAATTGGGGTTTTGATTTTCTGGAATTAAAATCCGATTTACAAACTCCATAACTACATTTTCTTTCTTCCACCATCTTTCCGCATATACTGGTAACATGCAAGCTTTAGTATGGAATGCTCTGTCACGTGCATGAGGAGTTTACCAACTACAGATTCAAAACCATCAAAATTCTGTGCAAATGTCATAGAAATATGCTCGTCATGACCTTGGAATGTCGAGAAGAAGTCAAACCAACCTGCATCCTTAAACTTATGTGCCATTTGAGGAAATGCTTCAAGCAATTTTGTCCGTTCGCACTCCAATCTGGTTATCTGACCACTCTTTTTGGGTGCCATGACACTGATACAATTCTGCATAAAATTTCAGAGAATATTGAGGGTTTGATCTCCAACTTTCGAGGGCTGTTGAAAACTGAGAGTTATCTTTTTACCTGCAAAGCATGTGCAGAATGATAGACATACTAAAATATGCAGAGTACGATTTCATTCATATGGAAAAATAATCGGGCGTGTTGATTTGATGTCAAGGTGGTGAGTATAACTCGATCCTCCGAATTAGCTGTCATCATAAGAATAACAAACTGAAATAGATCATATAGAGATGCGTAATCCTTTAGTAATGATTTCGAACATTAGAACACGATCTGGGTAAGGTGGCGCATGCAGAACTATCACTACACTCGGCGCTGCAAGAATAACGCTATTCTTGTAGCTCTCTTTCCACTTTGACAAAATTTGAAAATTCAAATGAAGGAAAGGGAAAGTGATGTGATATAAATCTTTTCTATCATATCCTAATCTTTGAAAACTTAAAAACATTTAAAATGTGCATAAAAATAATGAAAATAAGCTTTCAAGCCAAGAAGGGAAAAACATAGTTTAACAAAAATCATGGAAAAATGGGTAGAACAGGGACTAAGGACACCCAATAAGTAAAAAACAAGGTCAAGGACTAACACTAGCTCCTTCCGGGGATAAAGTTTCATGATGAAGCTTTAAGAACTTGTTGACCAATGCCTTCACATCCCTCATCATCATCAACTTTTACTGTAAGTATTTCCCTGTCCAGGCATTCCTTTATTCGCAATCCAAAAATAACAACCACAAAACTAAAAGTAGTTTTTCCATTGGGCTATGGAGTCCTTATTCTTTCATATTGAAAACTTGACACTACTCTCATACTGTAAATTGATCTTCAAACTGAAACCAACATGCTAAAAAATAAATCTTATTTATGTACAAGTTCTACACAACTAACCAATCAGTTCCTTGATCATGTCACATCAAAATTCCAATGTAGCCATGAAAGCATTTCACTGACAAGATGGTCTTCTTCCTTTCAAGTAAATAAGAAAATGTAGAAAAACTAAGATGTTTGCAGTAAAAAATGAATGGGCAGCCCATACTTACAACTGTAATTTGCTTTAATTCCAAATGTTGCAAAATTTTGAACCTCTGGAAACACCGACTCCATGTAGACAACTACTGGATCATATATAATATGACAAAATTCCAGCTGATGAAAAAACCCAAACTGCTCCCCTGCAATTTCTGTTGTATTTGTGAGACCATAATCCACTTGATTTCCTTGAAACTGTTAGCTTTTTAGCTCGGGAGGTACTCCGCATGTTTTGTCTTGTATGCGGATGTTACCTTAATATTTACACTACCAGACACTTAACTTTGTAATAGTTTTTATAAAGTTGTTTAAGTGGTTCTTTTATTAAAGTGACTTTTTAATAAAGTGTACCTTCTATTTTTAAAGTGACTTTATTTTCATAAAGTGCTTATGTAATAAAGTGAAATTTACTTTAAATTTTAAATAAGACATTTTGGAGGGAATGAATCATGACCCTTGATCTTGGAAAATGCAAGATCTAATCTTGGCCTTTGGATCTAGGGTTGGGGAAGGTGAAAAGACACTTTTGGGGGGGAAATGTCATTTTCAGATAATAAAAGAATGCATTGGGTAGTGTGCAAGACATGTCGAATGTTTGAGAAGACATCGGGAGGAGAGTTAGAGAGATTTTCTGAGTATACTTGAGAGAGGAAAGTGAGCAACAAATAGGGCACATTTTCCAAGGAAAGAGGGCACGATTATTGAGAAAATTTTTCTTTGAATTTTTGGTCGAAATATTTTTCTGTTGTGGGAGGCCGTACTATATGGATCTATACAGTTTGTACAGTCGTACGGATTTGGGCATGAAAATCGAGGCGATTTTTGGCACAATTTACGAGGCAGTTTACAAATTTTTTGTGGTTGTTTCTGGGCCGTACAGAATAGTCCGTACAGGTGACTATGGGTATAGAAGAGGTCGAACAACGGTACAGTTTTGGCACGAGAAACGATGTAGATTTCTATGGGATATATTTGGTGCTGTGAGGTATTTTCCTTGGCTGAAAATGTTGTTTTGCTGCTGATATGCTCTTTCCTGAAGCATAATAATAAGATCTCTCTCTCTCTCTCTCTCTCTCTCTCTCTCTTTCTCTCTCTCGTTGGGTTTCCCCACATTGGGGTTTTCTCTGGCATTTGCCTAAATTTCTGTGAGTTATGGGTTGTTGTCCACTGTGTATTTCCGCTACATATTTTGCTTAGCAATGTGTATTTCTGCTTATGGTAATTTCTGAATGTGGGTTTTATGCATTTCTGAAATTTATGAAGACAATTATCTCTAGGTTGCTAAGTGTTTGATAGAATATTAGCTTGTTGATTTTTGTGATTAAAAATCTACATGGTATTAGAGCTTGGGCTCTGAGTGACAGTGGGCAGTGTGATTTTTGGGCAAAAGGGTGTGATTGTTTTCCTTGAGTTGTGACAGGGAATATGTCTGCAAGCATTAGATATGAGGATCGGTTGGATGACATTTCCAACTTCTTGCAGTGGAAGGTTCGTTTGTCAACGGTTCTCAAGGAGAACTAGATCTATAGCTATGCCAACTCTGTTGTAGTAGCTCCTGCAACAGATCCTGTTGCTTTGGACTTGTATGAGACCAAGGAAGACAAAGCTCAGAGGATTATTCTGGATGGGGTGAAGGATCACCTTATCCCACACTTGGCTGAGAAAAAGATTGCCAAGGAGATGTGGGATGCACTTAAGAACTTGTTCGAGACGAAGAACGAGAACCGGAAGATGGCCTTGAAGGCTAAGTTGCATGATACCAAGATGGATAAGGAGGAGAGTGTCTCTTCTTATCTTACCCGGGTGGCTCAAGTTAAAGATGAGTTGGCAGCTGTTGGAGAGGTCATTTTGGATTCTGAGTTGGTGAGGATAGCCTTAAATGGCTTCACCAAAGATTGGGAAGTCTTCGTGAAGTGCCTGGTGGGTCGTGAGCATCTACCAGATTGGAGCAGACTATGGGGTGATTTCACTCAGGAGGAGATCAGAGAAATATTTCAGAGAAGTGATCAGAAGACAGACAGAGCTGATGATAATGTTGCTCTTGTGGCAAAGAGAAAGAAGAAAGGAAGTTCCGGAAGGGACTTGAGTAAAGTCAGATGCTATTGTTGTAACTAGTTGGGGCACCTTGCCTCTCATTGTCTTGAGAGGAAGAAGAAGAAGAAGGAGTCAGAGGGGCCTGAGACAACTGCTACAACAACCATAGAGGACTTTGCTTCAAAGTTCGATATGGAATTTTCTTTGGTTACCCTAGTTTCTAGTGTCGGCGACAGAGGATTCATAGGTGATGTCAGATGGATTGTGGATAGCGGAGCCTCTAACCACATGATGAGAATATGGCGAGTATTCCCAGATTTCACAGAGATTGGTCCTGGCCAACAAGTGGTAAGTGAAGGTGGTATGGCAAGCGCTGTATGTGGAGTTGGGAATGTCAGATTCCAACTCAAGTTTGGGGGACTCTTGGAGCTTGATGGCGTTCTCTTTGTTCCAGGGTTGAGTGTTAACTTGCTCTTAGTCTCAGCCTTGGAGGATGTAGGATATTGCATATTGTTCAAGAGGGAACATGTCTTTATCTACAGAGAGGAAGTGGACCCGGTAGAGCTGAAGCTGATCGGTAACCGGGTGAACAGGTTGTATATGTTGAGAGGAAAGCCTTTGATGTATGATTCAACGTCGGATGAGGAGCATGAGGAGGCTTCTGAGGCTGCGGTGGCGCCAAGGTATCAGTCTTGCATTCCGAGAGAAGAGAACAAGTCTCTTATGAGCACTGGCAGAAGGCTCAACTAGGTTGATCGAATCGATTCTTAAGATGAAGTGAGCTCAGGGTTCCGGGAGGTTGCCAGGAGTGTAGAAAATCCAGGTCCTATCAGCAAGTCTTCTTGGTCTGTCTTTGACCAAGCTAAGACACTAAGTTTTCTGCTGTCATAAAATGTTTTACTGCTGTTTTATAACAGCCATCTGAAGTTTTAGTTTAGCTGATTTGTTATGGTTGTTGTTCAGTGATTGGGTGCCCTTGCAAGTAGTTTTATGTTAGATAATTTTACATTTATACTTCCCAATAAACAACAACACACCTATCTATCTTTTAAATGCTGAAATATGGACAGAAATAAGAGCTTCCTAACAGCAACTAAAATGCATGTGTAGACACAGGTATTTTTGGTCTATGACCCTGGATAAAACCCCCCCGGGGAAAACCAGTTATGAGATATGATGTATATATGAGGTAGA
>ML831240.1:58246-73933 GCA_009831015.1 Picea engelmannii
ATTCCAGGAGGCTATCAGACGATACTGATAGTGATGATGATGCTTGTGACTTGATCTGCGTGATCATGATATAGCATGTGTGGCTATGATGATGCTACCGAAAAAATGGTCTATGTGTGCTTAAGACCATTACCATTAATACCTCCTTATATAGGAGGGAGTGTTGATGTTAAGGTAGATGCGAGAGGTATGAACCTCCATGTGTAACCTTTGACTAGAATGGAATATTCTGGAAGCAAGGGAAACCCTAAACATATGTGTGAAAACCCTATAAGACAAGTTGTCCTAGAATAATAAATAATATTAGAATATTATCTTCCAGAAAGATAGGTCGGCTCCACAGGAAAAAGAGAAACATAAAATATAATTATCAGAAAGTCAGGTCGGCCTAGAAAGAAAATTCACTGGACAGATTAATATAAATAGAGGACGTTTTAGCTCATTTTTACACCCAGTCAGAGCACAAGTCTTGTGGAGAGACAAAGTTGTAGCTGCAAGGAGGAATAAGGGCATATGGTCATCTCTTCGTCTTGGTCTCTCTCTAGCACTATCAAGTGATATTCTTGGTGATACTCTTGGTGATGTACTAGCTAAGTATGGCACAAGTTTGAGAGAGTAGTGCAACTGCAATTGTTGTAGTTGTGTATGGTACTTGTTCTGTGGATACGAAGACTCTCTCTTTTGCGCTACCCTTGGAGAAGGAACACTCTACTTGTCCTGATTTGTTTATGCAGTTAAGAGCTAGGGTTTATCTTTTGGTTCTAGTGTAGATTTCCATAATAATTTTGTCAAAGGTTAAAGGTGCTCGGGGGTGGATGTGTGCCTATGGTTGGGTGACAATATTGTGCTATTGTCTATGGTAAAATGAGCACATAAATTATTTTAACAAATACCTCCCATAGGTATTGTAACATAAAAACTATAGGGACCATTCTTCCTATCATGGTCACTTCCTGTGACATAAGAAGAATGACTGTCCCAACAGATGTTGAAATCGACACCATGGTCTACAAGGACCATTCTTCTAATATGAACATATGTCCCAGAAGAATTTCAGTCCTCCCAGATGCTAAAATCCATGCCATGGGCAACAAGGACCATTCTTCCCACTCTGTTCACTACTATGAAATCATGAAGAATGACTGTCCTGGATCATTTTCCGCCCTCTGGCCACTACTATGAACTTAGGGAAAATGTTTGTCTTGTACCAATCTCCCCACTATGGTCACTACTGTGAACTCAGGGAGACAAACCATTCTACCTATTTGGGTAAATCCCTAGGAGAATAGTTGTCCTAGACCATTCTACCTGTCCGGGAAATGCCCCATGCGAATAGTTTTCCATGGTACATCAACAATCTGTCAACCTGGACCATTCTCCATAGGGAGAATGTCAGTCGACCAACGATATGTTCTGCCTAACCCATTCTCCACCTGGAGAATGTCTGTCCACCAACACATTGACTATCCATGATGCCATATATTAACAGTCCCTCCCAACCAAGGAAGTCATCTCCTCCCTCCCAACCAAGGGGGGTATCTCCACAAGTCCCATCTTGTCCCTCAAGTATGTAAACTTTATCTTGGACAGAGGCTTTGCCGAAATATCAATTTTCTTCTCATCGATGGAGATGTACTAGAGAATCACTTCTCCCTTATGGAATTTATCACAGATAAAATAGTACTTGATATCAATGTGATTCAACCTGTCATGGAACACGGGGTTTTCTGAAAGCTTCACACATCTCTGATTACCACAATATATCACAGTCGAATCCAACACCTGATTAAATAGTCTAGAAATTAGCGTATGGAGCCATACTGCTTCCTTACAAGCATCACAAGTTGTAATATACTCTGCTTCTGCAGTTTTGAGTGCAACGAACTTTTGTTTCATGCTAGCCCATGATATCATAACAAAGCCCAAAATGAAACATATACCATAAGTACTCTTTCTGTCATTTGCACTCCCTGCCCAATCTGAATCAATAAATCCATGCAGTTGTACGTCACTGTTTGAGGCGTATCTCAAACCATAATTTAGTGTCCCACAAAGATATCTCAAAATTTGCTTTGCAACTATCCAATGCTCATGTCTAGGTTCCACCTCAGACTATTTGAACGTGTTCACAACAAACCAAATGTTCGACGGGGTATTAACCAAATACATCAATGAACCAATCAAATGTCGATACAAGGATGAGTCCACTGGATCATAGTTAGAGTCTCTCAACTTCTTCAGATCTGTCACCATGGGAGTTGCCATGGATTTGCAATCCATCATTCCAAACTTCTGATGGATATTTACAACATACTTCGTTTTCCCTAGGAATATTTCACCACGCTTCTACCATACTTCTATTCCCAAATAATAATGCATGAGTCCAAGATCCTTCATATTGAATTAAGAGGCTAACTCCCACTTACATTGAATAATGAGAGGCTCAATAACAAATCATCAACATATAGTAGCAGGATAACATGTGCATCATTCAAAACCTTGTAATAAAGGTTTGGATCAACATAGCTATTGGAAAATCCAAGTTTCGTCAATTAACTGTCAATTCATGCATACCAAGATCTTGGAGCTTGCTTGAGTCCATACAAGGCCTTCTTTAATCTACATACATGGGTTTCTCTCGGGTGTACCTCAAATCTTGAGGTTGCTCTGTGTATAATTTTTCCTCAATTACTCCATTGAGAAAAGAGGTCTTTACATCCATATGATTTAAACTCTAACCCATGGATGTTGCAAGAGATATGATGGCTCTAATAGAGGTGTATATGGAAACTAGAGCAAATGTCTCATCATAGTCTTCTCCCTCCTGTTGGGAGAACCCTCTAGCCACAAATATTTCCTTGTATTTATCGATACTCCCATATACTGGATGCTTTATCTTGTAAACCCATTTTGAAGTGACTACAAACTTTCCTTTAGGTCTAGGCACAATTTCCCTTACACCATTTTTCATGATGGGTTGATATTCTTCCATCATAGTTTCCTTCCATTCTTTCTTCTTGAATGTTTCTTCAAAGGTAGAAGGTTCTTCATTGACAAGACTTTTCATGAGTATCACATAACTAGAGAATCTGTTGGGTCTTTTTCTTTCCGTGAAGGTGCCATTGGGGGATTTATGTTTTTCTTTTTCTTGTAGGGTGGATTCAAGCCATGATGGTCATTTTCTGGTCTCAAGTACAATAACTGGTTCTTCATTGGGATGTTCTAGAGAACATGTAGTTTCTTCCTTGGTACCTTCATGTTCTTCTTCATCATTGGAATCCATGGAATCTTCTATAGATTTCCAGAAGGAAATATTTTCATCAAAAGTCACATCTCACCTTTTGCTGACCTGGAACATAGATTTTGTGAGCTTTTGATGACTCACTATATCCAACAAATATGCCCTTCTTTCTTTAAGGTTCCAACTCCTTTCTTTTGTCCTTGGGAACATGAATATAGAAAGGACAATCGAAGATCCTCAAGTATTCAACACTTGGATTATTTTTGGAGAAATCTTCTTCTGGAGTCCTGTTCTTCAATATATGATGAGGATTTCTATTCTGAACATATACGACCGTCATAGTTTCTTCTCCCCATAGAAACATGGATAGATTCTGGTCATTCATCATTGTCGTAACAAATTCTTCAATGGATCAGTTCTTTCTTTCTGCCACACCATTCTGTTGAGGATTATGTGGGACAATTAACTCCCTCCTAATCCCGACTGCTGTACAAAAGGCAATGAGCTCCCTGGAGGTGTATTCTCCTCCATTATCAGATCTTAATGTCTTGATTTTCTTGTCTGTCAGGTTTTCCATTTCATCTTTGAATTCTTGGAATTTTCTAAGTACTTCATCCTTTGTATCTGAGTGAACAATGTCCAAAAACTCTTTTTTCTTTGCACGCTTCCTTTAGAATTAGTACTTGGTGAGATCACCTGCCTCACCACTTGATGGAGTCATCTGCTCGATGTTTGCAACTGTCACTGTAGCTCCTTCTCAGAGCTATCGCTTGTGACCTGCCCAGAACAAGAACAACAAGAGAAAAAGTGTTTCCAATAGCATTTTCATAAGAACATATCTATGGTAACAAGGATGGTAGTCATCATAGAATTACCAAGGTGACCTGCCTGGGAGAAAAAACAAGAAATATCTCCTAAAGAAGATGTTAGTTCATTTTGCAAACAAGTGAAATAAGCATCAATATCAATAGTACTTACATGCAACCAAGTATACCTAGTAGTAATAGAACCTTTCAAATATTGTTGTCACAACTATAGTGTTTACTTGTACTGTAGCAACTATCAAACTTGATATGTGAAAATTGAAACTTAACAATTTGATCAATCAAACCTGGAACCTGGAGCCTCAACTGCTAGGATAAGTGCGCTTGTTCCTCTGAATGTACCGAATCTAAGATCAATGCTTGGGCAAGGTCTCTTGTATATCCCTTGCAAACACACTCATGCTTTGTTGGATGATATAACTTGAAAAACATATACAAGTGCATACCTTTGAAATTTGTAGCATCGTTCAAATTGTATTATAATCTGAAACTAGACACCATCTTGACAATAAGAGGTTAGAAACTGAATAAAAAAGGTTCAATGATTAGAACAAGCTAGAAGTCCTAAAATTTCAACTTTGACCATAAGATCAATTTTGACCAAAAGTCAACCTTTGACTTTGACTTTGACTTTGACCAAGAACTCAAACTTGATGTTTTTGTTGGTTGAGGGCACCAGAGGGTGCGCTAGGCTAGGGCACACTAGAATACCCAAAAATTATGCCAAACGTTTCATTTAAAGTTCCCAAAGATCTAGGTTAGGGTTTGTTGCAGCTGCAAAGTCAGAAACCCTAGTTGCAGCTGAAACTAGTGCTACAATGATCTTGACAAAGAACTTTCAATCTGCCTTCCAATGGTTAGACTTTTATGAACGTAGTGTGGGCCCATAACCTGCTAAAATATCTATGTGCTCATTTTAACCATAGATAATATCACTATTGTCACCCAACCATAGGCACACAACCACCCCTAAGCACCTTAACCTTTGCTAGATAGAATGATTCCGGAAATCCACACTAGAACCAATAGATAAAGCCTAGCCGCGATAGTAGCACGAGATGGAACCAGAAAAAACCATCCAACTGCAACAACAACACAAGACAAGGAGAGCACACCTTCTCCAAGGGTAGTGCACAAGAGAGAGAGTCTCCACAACCACATAACAAGAACAATACTCAACTGCAATAGTTGCAGTTGCACTTCTTCCCAAGAATACCACCAAGAATATCACCAAGAATACCACCAAGAGATACTAAAGGTAGGGCACATATCTTAGGCTAGATAACACTAGAGAGAGAGACCAAGAATCACCCCAGAAGATGCACCTTCCTTTCTTGCAACTGCAGCTCCAAACTTGCACTATAACTTTCTAAGAGAGTGAGTGAAGTGTGTGTATACAAATGAGCTGGAGAACCTCCTATTTATAATGGTTCTTGTCACCTGTTTGGGCCGACTTGTCTTTCTGGAAGATAATACATTTATATTATTTATTCTACTCATTCAACATGTCTTCTAGGGTTTTTACACATCTGTTTAAGGTTTCTCTTGCTTCCATAATATTCTATTCTAGACAAAGGTTACACATGGAGGTTAATACCTCCTGTAGCTACCATAATATCAATAGGTTTACCAGCTAATATAGGCATTATTACTAAACAAGACCCTTTATTACGATTAATGACTATTAACTAACTATTCAATGGGCTTTATTCGAGGAAGTTGGCCTCATACATTAATAAAGTATATAAGGGGGTTAGGGTAGGACCCTAATAGGACACTCATTGATGCTTGATCCTATTCTTATTGATATGAGTGACATATTGTATAGGGTTTCCTATAGGAATACTATATAGTAAAAATTTTCATCATCGAACATGATTTCACCAAGTTGAATTTATGCCAGAAATTTGTTAGAACCATTTCTTCTATTATTATCACAAGAGGCTTGGATTTTTTTGGAGTTATGATGGAATATACACACTCATAAATGTGTGTGTGTACATGTGGTGACATATATATGTACTAGTATGTTATAAATTTCATGAGGGTTTCCTAGATTTTTTTTGTGTAAGGTCAAAAGACCCCTGACTATTCCTAGAAATTTGTTAGATTGATTTTATTCTATTATTATCATGAGAAGCTTGGTTTTTGCTTGAGTTATTGTGAAATTAGCGCAACTGTAAGATCCATTCTCCTAGAGGATGGCATAAGACCCTAGCTGTGGACTAGGGCCCCCGACACACTACTGGGGTTTCTTGGTATGAGACCAAGTAGTGAGAGCCATGGAAAAAGACCCTTATGAGGGCCCCCAATAGATGACTGAGGTTCTTGGTCTAGGACCAAGAAGTAAGACCCTAGATGTGTTAAAGGGCCCCTGGACGTGTTCCAGGGAATCCTTGCCCAGTTCTTGGATTGATCCTTGGATGCGTTCCTTGGTGGTTGATATAAGTCCCTAGATGTGTCTAGGACCCCTAGATGTGTTCCAAGGAACCCTTGCTTAATGCATGGATTGATCTTTGTTCTTGTACCTTGGTGGATAAGACCCTATATATGTTTTATGGCCCCCATATGTGTTATGGGGAAACCTGGTCTTTGATCAGGTAGATCTTGGTGTAATACCAAGATGTGCTTGTGTGTGATCCTCTTCCTCTCTCCCAAGATGGTCCATGTGACCTAGGAGTGCTTATGAAGATGGACATGGCCACATTGTTGATGTACCCTCTTATGCAGTGATGATAAATTTTATAGGTCATTATGAGACTCATATGGACCCTCCCCTTGAATTTATCCTCACAGGTACCCCCTTGTTGTTTTKCTTTCCCTCTTGTCTTTTATGATTGGMGTTTTACTTTATGAGATTGGGGTTTTAATTTATGTGATTGGGGTTTTATATGTAATTAGGGTTTTATTAATATTAATTGACATATTAATTAATATTTATATTAATTAAATGTCAATATTTAATTATAATCCTAATTACCCTAACCCCTCTCCCTAACTATAAATAAGACCCTACCCTCTTGCATTTTTACATACACTCACTCTCCTCTCTCTCCTTGCTGYAACTACCTCAATGACTATTCTCCCTTGTTGKTGCAACCTCTCTTTCGGTTATCAGTTTTAGATCTAGTTGGCTGGAAGCTTCTTTATTRGGTCTGTTGATGTGTGATTGTTGGATCTATCTTCCCTTGAGCTGTAAGGTGCCTCCCAAGAGYTGTCAGACCTGTTTCTAGAGCTGTTGGACCTGTTTTGTTGGCTACCRAACTTGTCCTCTTGCACAAAGKTGTCCCCTTAAGCYGTTGGACCTGTTCTTRTGGGTGCCAGATCTCCCTTTAGGGCCACGAACCCGAGTATAGGCATCGCAGGCTCCTTCTAGGCTATCTCCTTTGCTGTGTGGGATCTCTTCTATCTACCGCATGGAGTGTTGAGATCCATGTGGGGGGTTATCAACTTGCTGTCCAGTTTTCTAAGTTGAGGGTTTTTCCTTTTTCTTGTGGAGGGTTTGATAACCTGTTGTTCATTTCTTTCATGTGCTATATCATTGTTTTGTGGAGGGTTATTTCTGCTGGGGTATTACCGTTATCTACTTGGAAGTCTGGGGGTTTATTGTTGTTTCTTTTGGGAGTCTCTATCATTGGAAAAACTGTCCCACAATACACATTGACAGAGATCAAACCCTAGAGGTTTGGTCCATGAACCTAAAATAAATTCTGAGCATATTTACAGAGGCATACATCGACACATATGACAGGTACATCTATCATTGAATCAAGAGGTAAGCTAAAAGTTTATTTTTATACTCATAAATTTTGTTTGTTTCAGATCTGTTTATATCCCTTCTTCTTTATGTTGATCTAAGTGAACATAATTTTTTTAAAACATTTTGGTTTTCAATTTTCCCTAATTCTAACATGGTATCAGAGCTTAGTGCGTGAAAAGAGATTAATAATTGCAGTCTTGAGCCATCGTAGATCCATTCCTTAGGGTTTGTTTTGCAGATCAACAATATATCATCTTCATAATCTGATCCATAACTCAACATGACCTCTTCTTCAGTAAAAGATGAAAATAGACTTGAAGGGGCCTCCAATTTCAATGCTTGGAAGTGTAGGATACTCAACATCCTAGAAGAGAGTGACTTGGATGAACTAGTTACTAGGGTAATAGAAGAACCCACTTCAAATACTGGTAGGGAAACATACAAGAAGATACAAGCCAAAGCTAAAAGAGTCATTTTTTACTTGGTTAATGACAAAATGATGCCCATCATTGGTCATCTAAGGACTGCCAAATATTTCTTTGATGCCCTAGAAAATCTCTATGAAAAGAAGGCTCCAACTTAGAAGAGAATATTGAAGAAACAACTACGTACATTAGAGATGGGAAATGATGAAACCATCATTGCCTTCTTCTCCAAGATTTCTCAAACCAGAGATCAACTTACAACAATAGGATTTGTTGTGGATGATGATGACCTTGTGCAAACTGCAGTTGATRGACTCCCTGAGTCATGTGGAACTTTTCTCGCTTCAATCAATGGAAGAGAAGATCAACCTAACTTCAAGACATTATGGCATGATTGCTTAGAAGAAGAAGGAAGACTCAAAAGAAGAAATGAACCAAGATTTCTCAAACCAGAGATCAACTTACAACAATAGGATTTGTTGTGGATGATGATGACCTTGTGCAAACTGCAGTTGATGGACTCCCTGAGTCATGTGGAACTTTTCTCGCTTCAATTAATGGAAGAGAAGATCAACCTAACTTCAAGACATTATGGCATGATTGCTTAGAAGAAGAAGGAAGACTCAAAAGAAGAAATGAACACTCAACTGTAAGAGATCATGACCTTTCAGCTAAAGCCAAGAGATGGAAGAAGTTTCCTCAACCTAAAGGCAGAGGTAAGAAACCTCAAAGTAATCTATTTCATATTAATCCTCATTTATCTAAAGTAAGATGTTTTTATTGCAATAAGCTAGGAAATTATGCAAAAGATTGCAGGAACCCTCCCTCTCAGCAGAGAAGAAAAGGTAAGTTCCATGCCTCAGTTGCCACTAAAGAAGCAGAGCCTCAACATGAACCTCAAAGAAGAACCAGGGCAACCACCAAAGAGAAAGAACAAGACCAAGAATATTATCTCATCTCATCTCTTTCTGGCACTATAACCAAGTCGGAGAATGTTTGGTTAATGGACAACGATGCCTCCAAACACATGACAAGATTCAAACAAAATATTGCAAACTATCGGGATAAAAAGTTCAATGTAAAGGTAGAACTGGGTGATGATGGTACCTATGACATAAAATGGTTTGGACCTGTTTCATTCCATCTTCAATCAGGTAATGTATTTCATATTGATGAAATTCTTTATGTTCCTGGTTTAAAGAAAAATCTAATCTCAATTGCAGTGTTAGAAAGAAAATGATGCTCAATAGCCTTCACCAAAGGGAAGGCTCTCATGTGGCCCTCAAATGGAGATTTGATCTATGCCATGACTATTGGAACTCGTGAGAGTGGACTTTACAAAATCACAGGTCACGTTATTCAAGCACTAGCTCACGAGATGATAAACCCATGCGAGATCTGACACAAAAGGCTTGGACATATCAACTACAACACACTTCCAGGTTTGCAAAAGATAGTAACACGTATGCCAATGTTTTCATTTGAGGATGATAGTGTTTGTAGAGGTTGTGCTCTCGATAAGAATATAAATAAAGATTATCCTCACAATAATAGAAAATCTAATGGCATTTTAGATCTAATTCATTCTGATCTTTGTGGACCTATGATTGCTCCATATATGAATGGTTGTCTTTACTATATCATTTTTATTGATGATTGTTCTCGTAAAAATTGGATTTATTTTTTAAAGACTAAAGATTAATCTTTCAATAGATTTGAAGATTTCAAGAATCTTGTTGAAAATCGGACAGGTAGACACATCTGGGTTTTAAGAACAAAAAGTGGTAAATAATTTGATTCCTACAAGTATGATGAACTTTGTCGGGATTCTGGGATTAAAAGGGAGCTGACTGTGCCTTATAATCCCCAACAGAATGGGGTTGCAGAAAGAAAGAATAGAACAATCTGTGAAGCAGTCAGAGCCATGATGTATGATCAGAATTTACCATTATCTCTTTGGGCCGAAGCTACAAGTACTGCAATCTACATTAAGAACATGTGTCCTCATAAAGCCCTTGAAGAGAAAACTCCAGAAGAAGTTTTCATTGGTATAAAGCCCTCAGTTGATCATTTGAGAATATTTGGCAGTCCAGTCTATATTCATATTCCAAAAGAAAAGAGGACTAAGCTAAAGCCCTCCGGAAAGAAATGAACTTTTGTGGGATACAATGAAACCTCAAAGGCTTACAAAATTTATATCCCAGGTCAAAAGTTCATTGAGGTCACCCAAGACGTGAATTTTCATGAAGAAGCTTCTTTTCATCTTGCCAGAGAACGTCCATGTGATACAGAGGAGAAGAAAGCTCCATATCCTAAACCTTTAGATTCACCTCTTCCATATGTGCAGAGGGAGGAGACCTCTGAGCCTTCAGTGGATCCCACAAGGTATACTATTGAGTTTCCCCTATAAAAACCTCCTATTAAAAGGAAACCAACCTGGTGCTGGTAAATTCTAAAAGAAGCAGAAAAACATGCAACACCTAAAGGTACCTTCAGAGAAAGCAAGAAATCAGATAAGTACTCTGGCCTAATAGCTCAACTGAATCTTGTGATTGACTCAGAACCTTCCACCTTTGAAGAAGCCTTCAAACATCAAGTGTGGAAAGATGCTATGATAGAAGATTATGTTTCAATTCTAAATAATGATGTATGGGCAGTGGTCCCAAGACCTCGTGGAAAATTGATGGTAACCTCCAAATGGATTTATAAAATAAAGCATACAACAGATGGTAGTGTTGAAAAATTCAAGGCTAGATTTTTGGCTCGTGGCTTCTCTCAGAAAGAATAAATTGACTATGATGAGATCTTTTCTCCTGTTTCCATATATACTTCCATCAGGATTATTATCTCTCTTACCACAATTTTTGGTTGGAAACTTCACCAGATAGATGTTGAGACTGCTTTTCTTAATGGTGAAGTTGAGCAAGAGGTGTATATTGAACATCCTGAAGGGTTCATGATCCATTTGAAATAATCTCATGTGTGAAAACTCAAGAAATCCTTGTATGGATTGAAACAAGCTCTGAGAGCTTGGTATGGGAGAATTGACAACTTTCTACAGAGTCTTGGGTTCACCAAGAGCATAGAAGATCCCAATCTTTATATAAATATTGTACATAATCATCTGGTTATCTTAGTCTTATATGTGGATGATCCGTTCCTCACAGGAGAGGAAAAATTGATAGCTTAGACTAAGAGGGAGCTTTCAACAAAATTTGAAATGAAAGACTTGGGTCTGATGCATTATTTTCTGGGCTTAGAGGTGTGGCAGAAACCAGGTGAGATATTTCTCTCACAGAGGAAATATGTAGTTGATGTGCTTCGCAGATTTGGCATGATGGATTGTAAGACCATGTTCACACCGATGATTTTGTAACCTGAAGAAGTTACAAGTACAAATCTAGAAGACCCCACCTTATATCGGCAGATCATTGGGTCCTTGATGTATCTTATACATACCAGACCAGACAGCTGTTATGTAGTGAATTCCCTCATCCAGTTCATGTGTGAACCAAAGCATATACATGTGGTTGTTGTTAAGAATATTCTGAGATATGTTCAGGGGACTATAGCCTATGGGCTTAGATACATTTCTAGTGGAGGTGTAATGCTTCATGGATATAAAGATTCAGATTGGATGGGTAGTACAGTTGACTAGAAGAGTACTTCCGGATATTGTTTCAGTTTGGGTTCAGCTATGATCTCTTGGTCCAGCAGGAAACAAGGCTCCATAGCCCAGAGCACTGCAGAAGAAAAATACATTGTTGCAAGTGCTTCTATTAGAGAAGTAGTGTGGCTCAGAAAGCTACTTTCAGACTTGTTTAGTGATGAGATAGAACCCATAGTCATCCACTATGATAACTGGAGCTATATAAAGCTCTATGCGAATCCGGTGTTTCATGACAGGTCGAAACACATTGAGATGAGATATCACTATGTTCGGGGACATGGTGCATAAGTACATTCTCAATATTCTGTATGTTCCGATGGCAGAACAAAGTGTAGATATTTTGACCAATCCATTGTCCTTGACAAAGTTTGTGTACTTTCGAGACAAGCTTGGTGTTGCTGAGAATGTCTCTCTTGCTGAGAGGGAGTGTTGAAATTAGTGCAGCTGCAAGAGCCATTCTCTTGGGGGATGGCATAAGACCCTAGTTGTGGACTAGGGCCCCCATCACACTCCCGGGGTTTCTTGGTATGAGACCAAGTAGTGAGAGCCATGAAAAAAGACCCTTATGAGGGCCCCCAATAGATGACTGGGGTTCTTGGTCTAGGACCAAGCAGTAAGACCCTAGATGTGTTCTAGGGCCCCTGGATGTGTTCTAGGGAATCCTTGCCTAGTGCTTGAATTGATCCTTGGATGTGTTCGTTGGTGGTTGATATAAGTCCCTAGATGTGTCTAGGACCCCTGGATGTGTTCCAAGGAACCCTTGCTTAATGCATGGGTTGATCCTTGGTCTTGTACCTTGGTGGATAAGACCCTAGATATGTTCTAGGGCCCTCAAATGTGTTCTGGTGTAACCTGGCCTTTGATCAGGTAGATCTTGGTGTAATACCAAGATGTGTTGATATGTGATCCTCTTCCTCTCTCCCGGGATGGTCCATGTGACCTAGGAGTCCTTATGAATATGGACATGATCACATTGCTGATGTACCCTCTTATGCAGTGATGATAAATTTTATAGGTCATTATGAGACTCATGTGGACATGTTTTTCCATTATGGACCCTCCCCTTAACTTTATCCTCACAAGTACCCCCTTGTTGTTTTTCTTTCCCTCTTGTCTTTTGTGATTGAGGTTTTACTTTATGAGATTGGGGTTTTAATTTATGTGACTGGGGTTTTATATGTAATTAGAGTTTTATTAATATTAATTGGCATATTATTAATTAATATTTATATTAATTAAATGTCATTATTTAATTATAATCCTAATTACCCTAACCCCTCTCCCTAACTATAAATAAGACCCTACCCTATTTCATTTTTACATACGCTCACTCTCTCCTCTCTCTCCTTGCTGTGGCTACCTCAATGACTATTCTCCCTTGTTGGTGTGGTCTCTCTTTTGGTTATCAATTTCAGATCTAGTTGGCTAGAAGCTTCTTCATTGGGTCTGTTGATGTGTGATTGTTGGATCTGTCTTCCCTTGAGTTGTAAGGTGCCTCCTAAGAGCTGTTGAACCTGTTTCTAGAGCTGCCGGACTTGTTTCTTGCTGCCAGACCTGTTTCATTGGATGTCAGACTTGTCCTCTTGCATAGAGGTGTCCCCTTAAGTTGTCAGACATGTTCTTGTGGGNTGTAAGGTGCCTCCTAAGAGCTGTTGAACCTGTTTCTAGAGCTGCCGGACTTGTTTCTTGCTGCCAGACCTGTTTCATTGGATGTCAGACTTGTCCTCTTGCATAGAGGTGTCCCCTTAAGTTGTCAGACATGTTCTTGTGGGTGTCAGATCTCCCTTTAGGGCCACAAACCTGAGTATAGGCGCCATGGGCTCCTTCTGGCCTCTCTCCTTTGCTGTGTGGGATCTCTTCTGGTTGTCGCGTGGAGTGTTGAGATCCCTGTGGGGGTTCATCAACTTTTCTATCCAGTTTGCTGAGTTGAGGGTTTTGCCTTTTGCTTGTGGCGGGTTTGATAACTTGTTGTCCAATTCTTTCTTGTTCTATATCACTGTTTTGTGGAGGGTTCTTTTTGTTTGGGTATTACTGTTATCTACTTGGAATTCTGGGGGTTTATTGTTGTTCCTTTTGGGAGTCTCTATCATTGGCAAAACTATATGACAATCCACATTGATAGAGATCAAACTCTAGAGGTTTGATCCATGAACCTAAACTAAATTTTGAACATATTTACAGAGGCATACATCCACACATGTGACATGTACATCTATCATTGAATCAGGAGGTAAGCTAAACGTTTATTTTTTATACTCAGAAATTTTGTTTGTTTCAGATCTGTTTATATCTCTTCTTATTTATGTTGATCTAAGTGAACAATTTTTTTTTAAAACATTTTGGTTTTCAATTTTCCCTAATTATAATAGTTATGATGGCATATATATACATGGAGTAACATATATATAGCATACTATAACGTATATATGTCATTGTAGGTATACTTGTCACCATATATATACTTGTGGTGGAATATATATGTTACTACTATGTTAGAAACTTCACGAGGGTTTCCTAGAAACGTCTTTTGTAAGGCTAGAAGACCTGTGGCTATCCAAAAAATTTGTTTGACCCATTTATTTTATTATTATCATGAGAAGCTTGGATTTTGCTGTAGGAGTTATATACAAGTTTGATGGGATGGAGAAGATTTCCTAGTCTAAAGGACTTCATTGCATCAAGAGTAGTGAGGTGCTGTATAGTCTAGTATGGGGGAGATGTTGAGGCATTAGTGTTAGATAATAACAATACATTTAAAAAATAACATAATGTCGAATCGATTAAAATAATAATAATTACTATTATTATGAAAATAAAGTCGGCTTAATTAAACAAACCAACAATTACACACACTGTGTAAAACTTGACTTGGAATGAAATAATAATAAAAAAATTTACACCTTAAGAAATTGGATCCCTCTCGATGCTTGATAGATTCGGGTTTAATATGGATCTATGCTAGTGATAATGTAGAACTAAAGCGATGAAAGAGAGGTATCCTCTTCATGTGGTTTATTGTTTTCTTACCCTATGTCAATTTTTAAAATTACGTGCATTCTAAAAATTATTGGAAAAAAAAGGAAAAAGAAAAAAGAGATTATGAAAGTAGTAAAAACACCATCAAAGGTGAGTACAAGGTTGAATGTCGAGATTCAACCTCGACTAGCAGTGTATAACACTAATATTAGAAATTTTAACCCTCTGTGGTTTCAACACCTTGCTGACAATGGCGCCAAAAATTGATGGACAATTCCTAGGACACACTTAAATTATCAATCCAAATGTGTAACACTTTATAGGTACTATACACTATATGTGTAACCACAAGGTCTTAACTTTCTTTGATGTACTCTTTTATCATGTGAATGATATGAAACTAATTAATTCATCCTTAACAAAGCCAAAATAACCAATTATTGAACGTCGGGTGAAGGAAATATAATTTACAATAACCCATTCAAAATTAGAATAACCACAACAATAAAACAAATAATCCAATGTGAGCAAACCATCCTAATCGCATTCCACACAATCTGTGATAATGATTTTTATCTCCATCTCTACTTGCAATTTGTTGGAAATTGGATAGGAGTGATACCAATCCTAGTAAGGTGAGGGACTGATGGAATGATGCAAGTAAGATCAATTACTATTGTCCATACATCCAGATATGAAATAAAAACACATAAATAATCATGAAATTCATAAATATTTATAAAGTTCAATACCTACAATGTTGATCATTATAATTCAAAGTGATAAAACAA
>ML831241.1:0-18909 GCA_009831015.1 Picea engelmannii
TTGCCCACAAGAATTATTGAGCGTTAACCGAATGAGTAGTGGTTTCTTTCTAGAAATTCCTCACACAAGAGACTTTAAATCTGTACAAAAAGTCTAGATCTTATGAAGCTCATATCATCAATTAGACTGTAGTGAATATGTTTCATCTCTTCTTGGAACACTTTAAGGGACTGACCATGTAAAGGCCTAAGGTCCTTGATAGGAATCCTAAGTCCTACATGTATAGTGGTTGGATGTATGTTAAATGTTACAACTCTAGTAGGAGCAAGAAGCAGTATTGGGCTATGGCCATATGTTGCTGGAGAAGATAATGTGTCTTTTATGCAGTGTATAAGGTAGTATTTTCCTATGCCTGCAGTGCCTTGGATGATCATCTTCAATGGTTATTTTGGTTCTCTTGCTTGTAAGTGTTGGAGGATTATGTCGAATGTACATTGTTGATGTGTAGAAAACATATTTCTAGAAGGAAATATCGGATTGAGTTCTTGTATGACTTCTGCATTCCTTCGATTGTAGTTGATGAAGTTTGGTGTAGTGTCCAATGTATCTTGTGATACTTCGCGTTGATCGCATGAGTGGGAAGTGTCAATCTCTCATAGTCCCAACATATCAAGAGAAATGAAGTTGATATCTCTTATAGGGGCCAACCTTGATCAAGAATACCATTCATTCATCGCTATGTTTGGTTGTATGTTAATATGGATATCCTCATATTAAGATGTTTTCTCATTAGGAGTGGGGATAGGGATGCGATCAACATGCCATACATGGTAGTCATTTCTTATGATATCCCAATTAGCCACAATGTGTTCTATTGGAAGACCTATATCTTCAGAGAAGGAACAAAAAAGTTTGTATAAACGTATCTCACTATAGAATAACTCAACAAAGTTATTGGAATCTTTGTTTGGTATTGTAGTAAAAAGTGGCCATACATGGACAACTGCAGGGATGTCTTTTTTCCACTTTTCATTTTTCCATGCTTGGTTATATGTCCAATGTTTTGTGAGGTCAATCAAACAGACATGGTTAAGAAAAAAAAGACGTATTAGATATGCATCAATGAAATTGGATCCAGATAATAAGTTAGGAAAATCATAAGAGACTCGATAGAATATTTGACGACCAAAATTGATTTTGGTGAATGTGCGGTTGCATGTGACAAGGGATAACTTTTGGAGCATATGGCAAGTTTCTTGGGCACTTATGTCCCAATCTACAATTGTTTCTGAGTGAAAACATCGATAAACATTTGAGGAAAGTTCCTTTGGATGTGATGTAGATGCAATTATGGTCAACATATGGTGGTCGATCTCTGATATCCCCTTTTCTTTGGAAGCATTTTTGGAAATGTATTTTAGAACTGCACATCGAGAGAGGACTAGTTGGAAATCTACATTTTCTCTCCATGTTTGGAGTATGCTATGATTATAGATGTTCAGATGCTCATTGTTGTGTGTTGGATGATATGTCTTTTGACCCATTTCATCAATGTAGAGTGATGAATCCATTTTTACCTTATAAGGGAATTTATACCTGCATTCAATGGTAACCCCTTTTCTACGATGACATGTTTTCTCAGTGCACTCTGTATTTCTTTGAACTTGATTTAAGAGTTGTTCATAGTCCTCAAGTGGGTTGGATGAAAATATATCCTTTGTATCTAGCAAGAAAGGTTTATCTTCAATGGATTGATGCATAGCCACGTGTGTGTCATGGTTTTCTCTAGGATTCCAGGTTGTAACATAGTTATCAAAGAAAATATTTGCATCATAGATTTTATTTGGGTCTTCCTGATTTAATGTTTCCATGTTTGGAGCACCAACAAGTGTTGGACCTTGACCAAGTTTTGAGGAACACTTGGTCATAATTGACCATTTTTGGAACTTCGACAGCCTGTCAAAGATGAAGCACAAAGCGAAGTGGAAATTGTGGAAGCCAGGCTCCCTTTTTGGTCCTTTTTGGGTTTTGGGGAATATGTAATGGGAAAGGGATGTCGGCCCGTGGGCTTACCCATGCTTAGGCCCACTCTTGTAATGTATAAATAGAAGGATAGTCAATGTAAGAAGTAGTAGATATGATTTCTTAGTGCAATTGGTAGTGCATTTATGTGATGTTGAATAAGTGCTCTGTGCGAACTGTGTAAGACTTGCAAGGCTAAGTGCAAGTTACTGTGAGGTTTCTATAGAAAGCTAAGTGTTGTAACGCAAGGAAGAAGGATCTAGTGAGCTGCGCAGATATTTTGTCCTATGTGAAGAAGGGTTTTGGAGGCTTTGTTCTTGTAACGGATTGAAGACGATAATAAAGAAGAAGATCTTGTGGATGTAGTTCTAGGGTGTGGGTGAACCACGTAAATCTGTGTGTTATGCTTTGTGCTGTGATCCAATGTGTTTATCTTTGCTTATGCTATGTTCTTTGATATATCCACTTATGCTATGTGCTTCTTAGATATATATGATTGTTAGATGTGTATGAGGATGCTTAGTGCTGATCTACTAGATCTGATCTGGGTTACTATGGTTAAGTGTTGAAATATTGTAGATTCGAGTGTGCACCACGAAGCTCTGTGCTTTCTGCGAAGTATAATAAGGGTTGAATATTGATGAATGATCGATACTAAGTGCTATATTAATGATATAATTACAGATCTGTGTCCCAGCTAAGGTTGCAAACACCTGAGTCTTGCAACCACCCCTGCCTCTACCTCGGGTGAGACTTCATCTGCTTCGCAGGTGTTGCCGAAAGGGCCGGTAGTTAGGGATTTGTTGGTGCGCTCTTGAGCGTTGAACCCTGGGTCTGTCCCTGTGCCAACAACAAGTCATAGAAATCCATGTATATGTGCAGAGCCATGATGTTTCCATTCATACCTACAAAATGAATATGAAATTATTAGTACACAGGATATAAATGTATAGGTTAGGTAGAGGTACTTTCAAGTATTATAGATTATTTACCTATACCAATAGTCATTTGCGTGCATATTTATTTGTAGTACCTCTCATGGAATATTGAAAACCTCTTGTGCATGTATGCAACTACAGTGCATGGGTGGTCAATGACATTGTGTGTACGCCAATGTTAGTGAAACATTGGGTCAATAGGTCTACCATTTTTCATAACTGCATGCAAGTTCGACCATTTTGTGTTCACTACTAAGAGTGAAAAACAAGGTTGGGAATTGAAGTTGTGTTATCATTTTCATTAGCTTGAGCCTTCACACATTCCAGAATGATTTAGTCCCATGTAGGTGTGCTTTGAAGCACATGACTTGTTATAGGATTTTTTCTGCAAGAATTTCTTTTAGGTGCACATGTAACTCTTGAATTATGGTGGGTGTGTTATGATCTTGGATTCGCTTGAAAAAGAAGGTAGATGTTGATTGACTTCGATGGCACATAATCAAATTGTAGAGGTAATATCTGAAATGAGGATGACTACTAAACCTATTTTCATTGTATCTCATCAAGCGTACTGCATAACTATCAAGCATGATGTTCCTCATGCGTTGTTTGTGAGGTAGGGAATCCCTAGTGGGGAAAAGAGTAGGAAATTCCATGTCAAATAGGCCTGTCATCAATGCTGTACTCATTGATTGGTGATAGGAAAATTTTCGACCATTCAATTGTGTCTGGTGGAATGTCATTTGTAGTGTCAACAAATGCTCTTATTTTTTCCATTTATCGTTGTGTATTAGGAAATATAAATGCAAGGGAAGACATTGGTTTATTCTCTTGGAAAACAACATGGTGTTCTATATTTGTGATATTCAACTCTTCAATGAGAAAATTGAAAGTTTATGTAGAGAAAGAATGGAGGCGAGATGAGACATTGGTGTGAGTGGTGGGAAGTGATGCAAGCAAGTTTTGGTCAATTTGAACGTCATTGTAATATTTTTCATTTTGCATATTGTAGAGAAATGCATTGATGACATGAGATTTTGTCACATAACAATCATAGAATTTCCCCTTTCCTCCATGTCTCTTGAAAACCAAGATGTCAATATCCGAAATTCTATGTGGCAGGTAAGTTTCTATTTGAACAATTTGTTGTGGGAAACTGATAGTGCGACCACTATATTTGTATTTCCCACCTCGAGCATGTATAACTTGAAATATGGGGCTAACACAAGAAATTAACATTTCCTTAACTTATGGAAGTATTGACAGGACTATCGGTTGGTCACCGGGGTCCATACTATTCCATTTGGAGAAACAATGACCATTATTTTCTCTATGACATCGAGTACAAATGTGTTCATTTGGAGATGGGCGAGTAAGAATTCCAAGATACGATTCCATAGATGCAATACATGTATGTATATTAGACAAGGCATCAATACATTTTCAGAAAGATTGGGAAGCATGTGTATGGGGTTGATGTTCTAGAATATGTGTTGGCAAGTCCACATGAGGTTGGTTTTGGTTTATATGTGAAGTCTCTCTAAGTCTCTTCATTTCTTTTTTTTAGCATATTTTATCCGACATTATTCATTTTGTTGGCTCCTAGAGGTAGACAAAGGAGTGGTGACTGGGCTAGTAGTTTTTATATTAATAATGTCATTGTTCCATCTATATCTTCATTTTTGGTTTATTTATGTAGCATGAATTGTATGTCATTGATATTGTATAGAGCCTTGTTGGGAAGTTGAATTTGTGAAGATTTATGTGCAAAGAATTTGATGTCTTACCTTGTTGAAAGAGAAAAGGCCTTTCTAATGATCTCGAGAGTACTTCACATGTGGTGTTTGTTGGTGTTGTTTGGAACACAGAGGCATTTTTTGTGCTAGATGGAATTGCCTATAAGAGAATCAATAAACAATTTATGGTTAAAAATCAAATTTCTTTATAGCACATTTTGTATGTTTGATAGAATGTTTTTTTAAGCATATTCTCAAAATAGTTACAAAATCAATAGATTTAATTTTTAAAATATCTTATAAGTGAATGAATAGGTTGGATTTCCTTCCATATAAATGCTATAATGAAGAAAAAAAACTCCAAAACATAAACACAAGTTATATAATATGTAAATGCACAAAAGTAGGGAAATTACAAGTTGGTGTTTGAAATAAACAACCATAACACTTTGCGTTCACTATTTATCCAACAATTCATGGATCATGATGTCCTCTTTTGGCTTTGATATGTGATCAATTTTATCACATGAAATTAAGATGCATTTGATTTGTTATTTATTGGCAAATGTTTCTTCATGCACTACCAATTTGAACAAGTAAATATTAAAGAAGAAATTGCCAAATATGTCTGTGATTTTTTTTGGTATTTCCCTTTGTTGATTTAAAAGATTGTTTTACGGTCTTAAGGTCAACCTCACGAGGATATGAATCCACCTACATTTTTAGAGAGGTAGTATTCCTCTTGTTATTAGTATTCCAAGAAAATAAATTGAAACAAAACAAAAGTCTTAGAAGGACCATACTTAATATTTACATTCACATTCAAGGAAAGAAACACCTGAGATTTTGGGACCATGTGTATTTTAAAAGAAATTCATATGTACAATATTTACAATGTGAATATATAAAATGCATATAGAATAAAAAGTACTGATATCTCAATCACAACATTCATTAGGACATTTAACGATACCACAAATAGAGAGAACATGGAATGGACCACAAAATAAAAGTGAGATTTAAATTATCATTCCATAAAGCGCCAAAAAGATTATGATAGATAAAACATTTGGTAACTGAAGATTTTGATCAAAATCTTTGAGAATACAGTAATGTAATATCCCGATTATCTCTCTTAGCGTTTAAAAAATAATAACGAGTCTTTAAATACAAAAGTAAATGTCTTTAAAGAAAATAAAAATGCATTTGCCCTTCGAAGAGCATTGGGATTGGCTCCTGTAGACCATAAAATGAAAAGACCTGGAAGATTGAAAGAAGAACAACAAAGAATCATCCTAAATCCCACATAATACCATGAAGATAAAGTCAAGATGACAAATTATTGTAGCAAAAAATGGACCGAGGAAAAACTGAAAGGATAGAGTTTATGTTCGACTCACTGTAATAGAAAAAATATCATCTTCTACTTGCTTGCGGCTGGTTCCTTTGTAGGTGCATGTTGTTGTTGAGGTGGCACAATTGTTCTAACTGTTTCTTGATTTTCTAGTTTAGTAACTTCGATTAATGCCTTGTTCAATCATTCCTTAATGTATTCTCTTAAAGGTGCCGTGGTAATTTTATGTTTAGTTTTAATCTCAAATAGTTGGCTTTCGAATTCCATTAAATCTAGATCTGATTGATGCAATGTTTCTTTCACCTAATCATTTATGTTGATATACCTAACTAACCATCTTTCAACTTCATCCTCAGAAAATTCTGTGGTTTCGGTTGAGATCATGGTATCCATCAATAAATTAGGACCATTTAATTCCTTGGTAAGACTAACAAGTTTAAGAAATAGCTCACTCTTTATATTCCTTTCTCTTAACTCTTTAATTCTCCCTAACCAACATGCGTTAATTTTCTTCATTCGGTAAGGTGAAGGAAGTTTTTTTTCCTTTCTCTAGGCTTCATTTAAACTTGAGACTTTGGTCAAAAATTTGTTTACGACTTTATTGAAAAATCCTTCATCATTTTCCAATTTTTCTTGCATATATTCTTTGAAATTCTCTATTTTGGAGGAAAAGATAGCAATACTTTGGACAAACTCCCAAATTTCCTGAATTATATCAACCCTTTTTTGTATGACATCACCAACATATTTTCTTACGACCTGCAATAAACTTGATGAACCTTTGTATTTTGTACTGCTCTTAGTTATCTCCTCCAATTCAAGTATAGGTTGCATAGAACTTAAAGGTTCTGGAAACAATGGTGCTTGTACCAAAGAAACTTCTAATTATTTTACCCTTTTCTTTAGTTCCAAATTATCTCTTTCCATTTTGTTAATTGATTGTTTTAATGCATCTCCAATAGCTCCATGAAAGTTTGCAATTTTAGACAGTGCTACTCCATCCAAGTCAATCGAATATTTCTATTGTTCAAATGACTTCTTATTCTTGGTATTAAATTTTTCTAGCAACAATTTTTTGGTTTCACAATTGTAAGCCGCGTGGTGCAGTGTGACAGATTCCTCTTCAAATATCTCAGGATCCTGAGTCGTAATAGCATCAACTATTTTTCTTGTCTCTAACAACCTTTGTGTAGACTAGTCAGGTTCTTCAATGATCTCGTCCATGTCCATCGCATGGGGACTTTCCTAGACTTCTGATGCATTTGTTTCCACCAATGATACATTTGTTTTTCTTTTTATAGGAGAGTATGTGACATGTGTTCTCTCAAGGATTTTCCTTGGTGGGTTTTTATCTCCATTGTTTTCTGAGCCCTTAACTAGTGTTTTTCTGGTATCCATTCCACTGGTTTTGCGCTTCATTCTGGATGGAGTGATTTTTTGAGACGTTTCCGACAAGTTAGAGTTTTGATTTGTTGTTTCTCTGTCATGTTGTTTGTATATATCATTTGTACTATTTACTTCTCCAGAATTGTTTGAATTTTGGTAGGCCGCTAGTTCCTGAAGATCTAAATTATCTCCGCCACCTTCTTGAAATTGTTCAACTTTGATGAAGTGTGAAGAATACCCCACTAACTGCATATGTGTAGTGAATTTTTTATCTTCTTCAAAGCCTTCACCATGTTTGTCTTCCTTCAAACCCATTTGTTCATGATGTCCTGCCAACTCATTCAAGTGAGTTATATGTTTAACAATGCAATCCCCAATTTTCCATGGCAGGGGTATAAACTGTCTTTTCCTTTTGTCATAGAAGAAACGGGCCCAAGTTTTGTATTTCCTGCATACTTCTCCAACAAAGAGTTTATCTTATGTATAAAATGCTAAAAGGAAAGGTTTCTCCTTACTACCAAATATTCTAATTACAATGAATTCTTCAGACAACTCATAAATCCCTTTTCTAGTGAGGAAGAAAGTTTCCTCGAAGGATAGCCTTGATGTGATCTGTCTGAATATTAGCCTTTTGAACTCTAAGATGAAATTTTTGTGAACTGGGTAGAAACTATATTGGGATTTACGTATATATAAAATTGAATACCACACATAAACTGGTTCTAAATTAAAATCCACATGTTTTTCCTGAGGAAAATCTTAAAAAACATGGCCATAAGCAATGGCGAAAAAGAGGTAAGAAGCCATATAGAATTTATGGGTCTTTTTGAGGTTATTCAGTGGGAAATAAATTTCATTTGAGATGAGATAACCCCAATCGATGATATATTTTTCATGCAGAACATAATGCATAGCATATATAACATTTCTTGTTACAGACATAGTAGTTTCCAAATCGAGAATGCGGGCAAATAACCAAGCAAATTCTCTGTACGAGTATTTTAGCAAATTTACCTCGATTTTAGAAGTATTATGGTTACATGTTGGATCTTCCAAATAGTCTCTCAATAATATGTTCCCTCCCTTATGTTGCTTCCAAAATTCATCATCTTCCTCGCACTTGAATCACATAGTTGGTGCAGGGAGTTATAACATTTTAGAAAATGTTGAAGGAATGGGTTGATGACCTTGCATTTGAATTATTCTCCGTTCATAAACAAATTTATCTGCACACCATTGAATAATATCTTTCATATCAGTTACTTCTGGAACACATCCTACCAATGTTATTCCGGAGGTCCATGTTATGTTTGTCTTCTTCTTAGCTGGAGGAAGAGACTTGCAGTGCTTGTATGCCTTGGACCACTGAAGTTGTTGATCTTCGTGACACAGTGTGTTCAATGTATCTCCAAAAAATTCTTCCTTCTTCTTACTTGACATATTTTTTTCTTTTTACAAAGGTGGTGCTACTATTGATACTTACAGGTTGGCATTTTTATTTTATTTAAATTCCCACTATGTATTGCCTTGGTAACTCAATCAATCGTAGATCATACCTTGAATCTCATCAGTTATCATGGGACTTGGATTTATTGTGACCCTTAATCAATGCATTGTGCATTAATAATGACATTATGCTTTTACGAGTGGTGGATGATGTGGAAGGGGTAATTAATTTGACGGGAAATGGTGATGTGATGGTATGATGGATGGAAGGTGTTAAGTATGGAGGTGTAAAATGGTGTATGGGAAAATGATAAGAGTTTAACATAGAGTTGCAAAGTTGTTGTGAAACAATCTTCAGGAAAGGGTGACAATGACCGCATTGAAATTGCTAATATGGTTAAATGTTGGGAGAAATGTGGATGTGCATACTTACTAGCAATGGAAAAGTGATTGGGATTAAGGAAATATTCTCCGTAATGAGAAATATGGATAAGTATGAAAATAAGTGAAAAGTGGAAAGTGAATGTGGACCTACGGAGGTGGAGACCTAAAAAATAGTTAAGGGATGGTGAGTAGCTCCACATACGCATCACTTTAAATTGACTAAGTATCAAAATAAAATCGAAAATAAAACAAAGTAAAGTGTTTTGGTGATTGCGGGGTTGCAGACCTAGTTAATTAAAAGAGAGTTTAAGAGTTGTATGCAGCTTCGCAAGTGCATTTCAGAAAACGACTAAGTGCTTGGAAATTTTTTGATGTAAGAGAAGAGAGAAAAGTAGGATAAGAAAAGTGCAAAATAAATCTTAATAGTAACTACATATAATACTAGATTGGTCAAAAAAATGGATCAACACCCCCATATTCAATTCAGATAAATTTTCAGTAGATATGCCTATAAGTTGTTCTGTGGCTTCTTGGAATGTAGTAACATTGATTTTTATTGTTTGGTATTCAATGATGAAATGGAAATTACTCCAAATTTCTTCTCCTTATATAGAAATAAGTTATATATATTTAACCATTGCAATCTAGAAGTAAAAACCTTCTTTCATTTTCCCCCTTTCTTTTCTCTTTTCACATCTTAATTTCCATTCATTTCACATCGATACAATCACCAAAGTAAAATGTTGGGTACATTCATATCAAAATATTTAGTACATAGCCCCAAGGGTTAGCTCAAGTGGTTCTAAGCAAGACGTGAATCTATCCCCAGCGAAGGAGGTCACATGTTCAAATCTCTTGTCCCTGCTTGGGATTAGGCCTGCCATGGACATCAGGCCCGATGATTTACCTTGCTTAACATCCACGAAGTGGGGAAGTACTCGGGGGTTTCTTGTGAGATATTTCCTCGAAAAAAGAAGAAGAAAATATTTAGTACATAATGAAACAATCACATATTTGATTTGTGTATCAATTTCGTCTAAATAGAGAGAGAAAAGAGTTTGTTCATTATTTGGATTGGAATGGAATTCAAAATATATATCTCTTTTTGTTCAAGAATAAGAGATCATAAAAATCGATCTCTAATGAAACATTCAATCAAAACCAAAAAGGGATTTCACTCAATAAGAGTGATTAATTTCAGATAGGAAAGGTCCACTTTCCATATCTCCATCAAATTTTAATATTAGTGATGTTGATATATTCATAACCAAATGGGTCAAGTTCACTTATGTTTCCTACATTTTTTCCACTTCTTTTGAAGACCGTTAACTTCAAATTCCCATGTATCCATAATTCTTTTGATGTGTCCAAAATTTACGAAGATGGAGTAGACTATTGTTGATTTTATAGTAAACGTATGAAGAAGACTAGTATTGACAAAAATATAGTCATCCTCCCCTCATATTAGTTGTGAGAATCTATCATAACAATTATTTTTTCTGAAACCTATCATGACAAATATTTTTTGTCCCTCAAAAAAGGGTTTTCATCATGAGAATATTTGGATCATATGATGAGAAATGGATATCTAGACCTTCATTCTTCATAGGAAACATGATCCCTTTACTAGAATTGAATCGATGATGTACACCTTACCATGTTGTTGCTATATTACTGACTGGAAAGGGTCCCCCATCATTAATAATGAGTGATTCTATTACAGTACATGGACAACAAATTAGATGCACATGATCCATACATATTTGTAGATATCAAATTGAGAACATATATTGGTAGCTCATAGGTTTACATGAAAGGAGGGTTAGGATGTATACAATGGAAACTCTAGGTTGATATAATAGAAGTTAATGGAGTCACATTATGTTATACCTAAAACCAATATTGAATGTACGTGAGCCCTTCCTTTTCTTTTATGGCTAGCTTGTTGTACTAGGCTTGTGGGATTGAAACGAGAGGGTAGGGATGGCTACATTGGAAGTGAACTGCAGGTCAAGCTTATATGAAGAGAATGGAGACAAGTTACGCCTAAAAATGATTATAAATAAACTTTGTCCATTAGGGATATATAAGTAAGGAAACTATGAATCTCATGGAGAGTTTGATGCTGGCTTGGGATCACATTTTACATCATGCTTATCACATGCAAGTTGGATGAGAAGTGGTGTTTCCAGTGGTAGGTAGGTGGGTAATGCATAAGAACTTAGGAGGGTAAAAAAAAATGGAAATAGTTTCTCATAACCCACAGGCTAAGGAGGAAAAGGAGAAATTTTCCCAAAGAGAGGCTTGTGACTAATTAGCTAATTGGTGAGGCAATGGCTTACTAGGACGATGATCAGTAGTTGGTCCAATAGGATGATCATTCATACTGTGACTGAGACATGGCTTGGACTCTTATGAGAGGTAGAAATGGGGAATTTTCTATGGTAGCAGGGGATTTTCCACAATAATAGTAAGACAAAGGATGCAAGTGTTATCCAAAATGATTGAGTGTAAAGAATATATAGGTGTTTTTTCAAGTTTGTCACCAAATCCCAAGCTCAACTCTAAACAAGTGGTGGAAACTACCATGTCGCTATAATTTAAGGGTA
Source organism: Picea engelmannii (assembly GCA_009831015.1). Lineage (NCBI taxonomy): Eukaryota > Viridiplantae > Streptophyta > Pinopsida > Pinales > Pinaceae > Picea > Picea engelmannii. The sequence goes on from ML831241.1 coordinate 11,816, forward strand.
GAAGGAATTTACAATGGAGCGATGAAATGTGTTCAAATTGGAAAGAACACCAAAGACAAAAGCACTATGTCGGATCAACATTGACACTGAGAGATGAAATCTAGGGGACCAAGTGCAATTATATACCCCATTAGTTCTATCCATAAATGATGGATACTACGAGTTATGAGTATTGACCTGCAAAATGTTTTAGCTAACACATTAGGTATTTCAGTGATGGAGTACATTCACAAGAATGAAAATCAAATGATATGACAGGGGCCCGCATAGGCGATGGAAAGTGTGGTTCAATTCGATGAAAACTGAAGAACCTTACCCGTGCTTAACATGCCATGAATCCTCCCAAAAGAGAGGAGTGATTTTAGAAACACAGACATAAGGGGTGCATGGATGTTGTCATCTCATGATGTAAGGTGTTGGGTTAAGTTCTGCAATGAGCACAACCCTCTTGTTTAGTTTCCATCATTGTGTTTGGAACCATGAACAAATTGCTAGTGATAAGTCGAAGGAAGGCGAGGATGGTGTCCATTCATATTGTCCCTTACACCTTGGGTGAGACATGTGCTACACTGGTCAAGACAAAGGGTTGTGTGTAATTCCCCTCCTTTCCTAAATTTTCTATGAGAAGGAATATGAGGTTAATTCAAGGATTTACTGAAGAGTTAGTGACCATGTTTTCTCATTATTATTTATATATGCGACATATTTAAGGTACTTGATTTAAAGTATTGTTATTGATAATATAAATTTTTGAGTTCATTGGCATGTACATTATGATAAATATATGTGTGAATCATCAAATGAATACTTACATTTTTATCAAGTGTGAGTTGTGTTAGGTGGACAAGACCTGCGGGACTCTTGGGCGGAGTTGATTGAATAAAAAGGAAGGCTATGGAAGACAAATTAAATTGTGCAAAATATTAATAAAAATAATTTACTTTCCTTGATACTTTCCTTATATTTTGTGACATGATTTCATTGATCCAAGTGATGTAGGACATTGGACACCTGAGGAGGACACATGTGGATATGGCTACTTAAGAAAACTCTAGATTGGGAGTCAAATAATAAATATTTGTGGAGGATAACTGGTAATATTAAGAAATTAATTATTATGATGCTTATATGATATTGACCTAAATATATGCATGGTTATTACATGTGTAGGATACAAGGCAAGCCTTTCCAACTTGTCAATAGATGGATATGGGCCATTGTGAATTCCCCACTACTAAACCCATACAAATTTCTAATACCATTAATTTAAATACAAATCATCATGCTAAACATTATCATACATTTAACATCAATAATTTAAAACATGAATGCAACTACTATACTCTCATACAACAACATATAAATCATTTCAAACACAAAGTTAATTCACAACAATTTAAACCGTCAATATAACTCAGACATAAGATACAACATTTATATTTTTATAACAGTTGTGAAACTAGATGTAGAGGATGAATGTTCCACCCAACCATAGACTTGTTGTTCCAAATATCAACGACAAGTCACCCCCACATTGGAGCTAGGAATCCAAAAAAGAGGGTGTTTCTCCATTGTCCACTCACAAATCAATATTCCCACAACCAATTAACTTTTCCTACAACTATCCCAACTCCTCTAACTTTCTTCTTCTCAACCTGCCCGACCCAAGGAATGTATCTCCTTCTCTACATGAAATCTCTCGAATTGTACAATTCTTTTATTAGGGCTTCCAACATAGGTTGGCTAGGAATATCTTTGCTGAGGACTCCAGGGATGTCAACCACCAAGAAAACTACAGTAGAAAGCTTATTGTTCTAGTGAAAAATATAACACAAGGAGTTCACTCTATAGGCTTGACAACCTGCCTCTTCTAAAATTCTAACAACTTGGTTCTTTAGCCTTCAAAAACTCCCATTGAAAATTCCAACATTGTTGCCTCCAAGCTCAAACCCTCTCATTTCTTGTCGTCTCTTCATTCCCATGCACAAAATTGTCCATAAAAACTCCCCTATAATCCCATACAAATTTCCTCTCCTTTTTCCTGCTTACTTGACTCACACTCTTCCTCAAGATGATTGTACTCAACCCCATTACCCTAATAACTATGGGATGTGACTTCTCACACCCACCCTCTTAAATGTATTCAATGAGTGGGTCCTTCTACACTCAAGGGAACAATTAGAAGTCTAACTCAAAAAATTTAAATTAGGAAAAAGGTTTGGGATTTAAAACCGATGAATGAGATCCCATTAGAATCCTCCCCTCTTGTGGATAACTCAACCCCCATATCTATGTCAACGTCCATCTACAACTGGCATCACCTTTGTATTTATCAATTTTGGATATACAAGTTCACATATCATACCTACATTATACATTAATAAACTGGGGATTAAAAAAAGGATGTTACATTCCCCCTCCCCTACAATTTTTCACTATCCTCGGTGCACAACATCATGCTGATATACATGTACAAATTTACATCATAATACTAAAAATATAAAAATTCTACAAATTTCACAACTCAAGAAAGAGTTCCAACCATAATCTCTTGTTCCTCTCAACTTTCCCAACCCAAGGAATGTTCCGCCTTCTTTGCATGCAGTTCCTTGAGTTGTACCATTATCTTATTAAAGCTTCTAGCGCATATTGGCCAGGAAGCTTCGATATGTGGTTCTTGGAACTATAGCTGCCCAAAATTGAGTCTTGCATTCTTATATTCCATTTCTTCAAAATTGAAAAAAAATTGTGAGTACTCCTCATGCAAGGTCTCGTCATTCTCCCACATAATGTATTCAAGACCATACTAGGTCCATTGGACATTTACCAGGCTGATAGATTTGTTCCCGAGAACTTTGAATTTTTGGTCCAGGATGTGCAATGGTTCCACCCAAAAGTATCCTTCGTGTTCCACCTTGATCACAATCAATTATGTGGTTAGGGCCAGACATATATTTATTCAATAAAAACACATGAAATACATTATGAACTCTTATGTATTTAGGAAATGCTAACATGTATGCAACTGGACCTATCTTCTCCAATAATTGAAAGCCCATAATATCTCGCTTCCAACATTGGGCAACATCCCAATCTTAGTGAACTTCTTTTCACTTTTACTTTTAATAACACATTCTCTCTCACTTCGAAATCTCTGTATATTATCTTCTTGTATGCATAACTCTTTTTCGTATGCCGGACTTTAGCAAATTTGGCCCAATAACTGCTCTGTCTGTTGAGTTATCCCAACTTACTTGTGTGATTCATTTTATGCCATACAAGGCCTCAAATGGTATTATCTTCAATGTTGCACGGTGGCTGTTATTGTAAGCAAATTTGACTAAATGGATATAGTTCTCCCACTTGGATGGTTGGTCCATTACATACATTCTTAGCATATCCTCAATTATCTTGTTAGTCCACTCTGTTTTCCCATATGACTCTGGGTGATATGTTGTATCAAAATTTAAATTTGTCTCAAATCCTTTAAATAACCCCTTCCAGAAATTTGATGTGAATTTGAGGCCTCTGTTCGAAATAATTGTCTTGGGTACTCCATGTAGCCTGGAAATTTCCTTCATGTAAATTCTTGTAATGTTATATTCCTTGTGAGTTGTCTTAAGTGGAATAAAATGTGCAGGATTATTTAATTTATCCACCACTACCATGATGAAATCATGTTTCTTCACTGTTCTGGGCGGCTTAGTAATAAAATCAACTGCAACAACTTCCTATTTCAACTTAGGACTGGAAAACGATTGTAGTAGTCCACCTAGATGTCTATGCTCAACTTTTACCTTTTGACATTCTAGACATCCGACCATGTAATTAGCCACCTCTTTCTTCATTCCTGACCAAAAGTATTGGCTTCTTACATCTACAATTGATTTCTGATATCTTGGGTGCCCAACATATGGCACATTGTGCATTTCTCTCAACATTGTATTTTTCATCTCTTAGGCGTTTGGAACATATAATTCCCCTATGTACATGAGGACTCCATCTTCTATTATCTCAAAATCTTTAAATTTATGCTGAACATTACCTTGTTGTAATGTTTCTTTTATTCACAAACAATGCTAATATGAATTTGCAACATTTAAAATTGTGTCTTTTAAATCAGTCCTGTACATGCTAATGGTTGTAGCATACAAGTTGTGCACTCTCCTTCTGAATGCATCAACCACTTGGTTCTGTTTTCCCTTGATATGATTTATATCAAAATCATACTCACTAAGGAATTCTAGCCATCTAGTTTGTCTAACATTTAGTGTTGGTTGTCCAAACAAATATTTTAGACCGCAATAGTCTATCATTAGTTAAAATTTTCTACCCATGAGATGATGTCTCTATATTTTTAATGTGTGAATAATCACTATCATTTCTAAATCATGCGTGGAATAATTCTTCTCATGTTCTTTCAATTTTATTGAATCATAACATACCACATGTTCATTTTGCGTGAGGACTCCACCAAGCTCTTCCTTGGATGCGTTAATGCACACAACAAAATATTCATTTGGGTATGCAATATTCAAGATTCACACACTTTTCAAAATGTTTTTCAACTGTTGAAAAATATCTTCATATTTGAAATTCCATTCAAATTTCACTCCCTTCATTTCCAAAGAAGTAATTAGGCTTGAAATCAATCATTGAAGAACCTTTTATGAATATTTGGTAATAAACTACAAGTCCCATAAATAATTTGACTTATGTAACATTTCTTGGAGCTGGCCATCCTCTAATGGCCTCTATCATCTCAGGATCAACTGCTATCCCATCTGCTGAAATAATATGACCCAAATAACGAATCTTCGTTTGATAAAAGATGCACTTACTAAACTTGGCATACAATTGATGATCTCTAAAAACTTCTAGAATCATCCTTAATTTTTTTTTGTTGCTCCTTTGAATTTGATTAGATGAGTATATCATCCAAGAAAACAATTAAAAAATTGTCCAGGTATTCCTTGAACACTCCATTCATCAGGCGCATAAAAAAAATTGATGCATTTGATAGCCCAAATGACACCACCACAAACTCAATATGTCCATATCTTGTCTTGAATGTTTTATTGTCGATATCTTCTTCTTTTATTCTCACTTGATGATAGCCTGACCTCAAGTCAATATTAGAAAATATTATTTCACCTTTCAGTTGATCAGATAGAGCATCTATGCTTGACAAAAGATATTTTTATTTATTTATGGTGACCTTATTCAACTGTCTAAAATCAATGCACAAACTTAAGGTGCCACCCTTCTTTTTCACAAAGATAACTAGGGAACCCCAAGGTGACACACTTGGGGCTATATACCCATTCTTTTTAAGTTCTTCTCACTACATTCACAACTCTTTCAAGTCTAGTGTGTCCATCCTATAAGGAGTTTTGGACATATGGTCAGCTCCTGACATCAAATCAATGGATAAATCAATGCCATCTTTTTGGTAGAAACTATGGAATCTCCCTAAATACATCCTCAAAATATTTCAAGATTGGATGGCCTTCAAAATTTGGAATTTGATCTTTGGATACCTCTTCCATATGGACTACAAAAATATGACATCCCTTCTTGAAACTCTTCTTCAACTTTATTACTAAAATATCTCTAACAACTATAGTCCTTGGGATACCTTGAACCTTCCCTTGCTTCCATTCCTCATCAAGACATGTGATTGTCTTGTTGTAGTAGTCTAGAACATAATGGTGCTTGTCCAAAAAATCAATACCAATCAAATAGTCATATGACCCAAGTGGTATGATGTTCAAATATGATTTTGTGTTGAATGCATTCATGTCTATTGGACAATATTTAACCAGTTCATTGATTCTTCTCTTAGCCCCTATGACTAGCTGAACCAACCAAGATTTCCCATGATTGCTTCTTTTCTAGTGAAATATTTCAACAAGGTTAGGATCTATGTAACTATCGCTAGGTCCAGAATCAATTAAAATTGATATGGGATGGTTATTAATCTTATCTTCTACTTCAATCATGGGGGATTGGTATTCTACTTGCTTGTTGTCCAAGGTCACATAAATCCTTGACATGTTTCTTCCCATGTATTCAACTATATCATCCTTCCAAATATTGTGAACAATCCTCATCCTTTCTATTTTGTGAGGGAAATCCCTATACAAGTGGTCTCCCTCATATCCCCAACATTTTATGAGTTGTTTCCTTGGCCTTTTCCCAAAAGAATCTACCATCTTGGGCTCATTTCGAGATGAATTTCCTTGTTGATATGCTTAAGAGTTGTTCTTGTAAAAAGGTGGCTTAACACCTTTCTTCATTTTACCCTTACCCTTGATATGCTTAAGAGTTGTTCCATCTTACCCTTCATTTTTTCATTCCTATATTTTTGGAAGGTTGGCCTACCTATGGAAAGTAGGTAGCCCACTCGGAAAACTTTGGATTTTAACCTTCTCATCCCTTTTGAAGCCAACATACTTAATCAATTCAAAGAATATCCTCTCATATTCCTCCATTTTCATGCTTCCCAATTTGAGTTCAAGTAACTCTTTCATCTTCTTATCATAATAATTCTTTGACAAGTATTTTTGCTAGAAATATCCCTTGAACCATCTCCATGAGACCTTCTTCTCCTTTAGGTGCTTGGCCTACTTAAGCTAATCCCACCACATGGATTATTTTCCTTGAAGGTGTTAGGTTGCAATTTTGTTTTCTACACTTGATGGGTAATCACCCAACTGGAAATATTTCCTCATTCCTAACAGCTAGGATTCAACCTCTTCTCCCTTTCTATGCTATCCATTAAAATTCAATGTCTTGAGTTTCTTGATTTCACCTTGAAAAATATATAACTCGAGTCTTCTCCACTACCTTCTAACAAGGGACACACTTGAGATGCTCTCTGTCCCTGAATATGCATGATATCTTCTAGTTGATTTCCCTAGCAAATGAAGAAGTCTGCTTACACTCCTTGAATTCCTATCATCCCTTCTACCATGGGATTTGGATGATGCAAATTATTTAACAATAGTTTCTACTTGCTTGGAGCTATTGAATCATGATTCGTCACCCATTATAAGAGATCACAAAGAGTTGAGAATCCTATATATATATAT
>ML831242.1:4138-16767 GCA_009831015.1 Picea engelmannii
TTCACTTCTTAAATTCATTCAAGGACACATAGTGAATTTGTATCAAGGGCATGAAAACCAAATTGAGCAATATAATTGAGTGATGTAATTTCCTACAATCATGTTTGGGTAAGGTTGAAATGACCACTCTATCCACAAACTCATAAGGTATATTTTTCCAAAATTGACCCCTAAATCCAAAAATTACATTGTCTATTATTGAGAAAAACCTTAGTTCCAAAAATCATCGAATAAAACAAGTTCTAAGCCATGGATGAGATCTTTATAAACATTTTTTGCAGTTGGAAATTTATACTAATGACCAAGTTTTTAAAGTGATATGCCAATTCACCACGTTTGTATCCATGAAGACATAACTATTAGTCTTTCTTGAGTTTTCATCTAGTGTAAGGTATTTTCCCTTAACAACCATTTAACCAATTAGAAATTCATTGCATTCATCATCAATGAATGATTTATGGAGGGATTTCTTACACTCTAGACATTGTTCCAACCAATAACTAGTGCCCCATTCAATGTTTTTAAGGAATCCATTGCATATGCATGTATTGCAAAAAGGAAATGCAAAATTAGATATAAGTGTATAGGAATTTTCTACGATAGATAAATCACAAACTCTCTTAAACTATTGCCACAATATTTTTAACTCTTTCTGATTGTTATGTATTTGGTTGTACAATATTGGAGACATGATCATAATCTAGTGAAATAGATGATTGACCCTTCTCTAACTAGGTTGATTCAATAATTACACTTAGGCCTACTGCAAGTGATATGATATCCCACGCATCAATCCTGTTTGTTGATTTGTAGCTATATTATTCATGACTACTACATGGTCCACAAAAGAAAGAATGTTTTCATTTCCACATTTTAAATAAAGGGTTGTTTGAGCTTCGATCTAAATGAAATTCACGAGTTCCACATACTAAGTTGCAACAATATGCATGCGATTGATCTACATTGACCACCTCCCAAAAATTTCTTTGCAGATATTCTCTCTTTTTTGATTTCTCATGTATTCTTGTTCCATATACCATTATTGTAGAATTCAATTTGAATATAGATATTACGTCTCAAATAATGGATTTTTTCATAAATTTCATCTTCTCCCTACATTGTGCAGTTTTGATGCACACACTAGTTGCATCATACTCACCTTTCCGATGCCTAGTCTCAAAAAAGTTCCAAATGTGCAACACATTGAATTTTTTTCCAACAAACTAAACCATTGAAATACACATGCATTATTTAATTGGTCCACACAACCATTAAAAAAAATCCAATGTCCATCTGTATGTGTGTCTCTCCTTCAAGTGAATGTAGAATATCTGAGAGCAATGTCGTACATAATGTAGGTCTGTGGGGGATTAAGTCAGTGAACTGAAGACATAGCATATTCATTCTTGGAATATTAAATAATATCCCTAATTTTATTAGATATTTAAAAATACATTCTGAAATTCTTTTGTTGAACCTCCCTCCCAATACATCTATCTAATTAAAAAAACTCTTATTTTTACTAAATATCGTATAAATCCATTTTCTTCATGGCACTTTCAGTACCCCTTTTTATTTCTACCCCTGGTAATTCGACATGAATAAACTCTTATAATCCCACAAATTATAAAAATAACCCAAAAATAAGCAACTAAGTGCACTAAAATCCCAACATAGGGACATGACACTATAGTAATATATTGTTAGGTTCAAGGGATTGGTGTTATACTACTTTGAACCCTCTCTCCAATATAATACATGGTCAATAATTCACCTGGGAAGGGGTTTATGTATATGTATTTCTATTTTTATACCTAGAAAGGTGAGCCACTTCATATCATAACTCTTCATCCCTTAAATCTTTGGAGCTTCTTGGGCCTTGCCAATTTCTACCGCGGGTTCATGTTGGGATTCTCCCATATTGCATGGGCCCTTAGCCAAATAAACAGGGGTGGTGTTAAGGTGAAATTTGCGTGGGCCCGATCCCAACCACAAGCGTTCGATGATTTGAAGTAGCGCTTGTGCTTAGCCCCAACACTTTCACTACCAGACCTGCAACAACCCTTTGAGATCGAGTCATATGCTTCAGACTATGCTATGGGAACCATTCTGACTCAACACGGCTAGCCCGTGGCCTATCATAGTGAGACACTATCAGATGTTGTTCGTAAGTACCCTACTTACGAAAAATAAATGTACTCCATTGTGCAAGCCTACCGCCAGTGGAGACATTACATTCTTTGGAAGGAGAAAGTCATCCACATTGATCATAAGCCACTGCAGTTCATGCAAACATAGGGAAAATTGCAAAATGACCTCCATCAAAAGTGGTCCACATACTTGCAACAATTCCACCTCAACATCAAGTATAAAACAGGAAGCACCAATCACGTCGCTAATTGCCTCAGTAGACCGCCAGTCATGGAACTCACTACAATGCTAGAATCTTGTGGCCATGAGACCTCTGGATGGCCCCAACTCTATGAGACAGACCTGGACTTCGCCACCACCTACCAAAGGTTGTTTGAAAATGTAGTTGTCGATAATTTCCATCTTCAAGATGGGTTATTGTGTCGTCTGGGCCTTATCTATGTTCCATCAAGAGAGCGAGAAAAGTTGATCTGGGAAGCCCACTATAGTCGGGTGACAGGACATTTCATCTTTGAAAAGACAATGGCGATGATACAAAAACATTTCTACTGGATGAAACTTCAACAGGAGGTTGGCAAGTATATCAGGTCCTGCACTGCCTACGCTCTTGCCAAACCGACCTCTAAGAAAAAAGGCATGTACACCCCTCTTCCTACTCCTAACAGGCCATGGGAATCCATCTCAATGGACTACATGTCGGGCCTCCCATCCACCAAGAGGGGAAATGACTATGCTTTTATGGTTGTTGATCTCTTTTCTAAGATGGTGATTCTGGTTTCCTACAAGAAGAGCATCACAACATAGCCCACTGCCAAGCTATTCTTTGAACGAGTCTGGGTACATTTTGGAATCCCACAAACCATTATCTCAGATCGGGACAGTGAATTTCTCATGACATTTTGGTCGAGCCTTTGGTCACTATTGGATACCAAGCTCACCAAATCCACGACCTTCCACCCCCAGACAGATGGCCAAACCGAGGTTGTAAATCAAATGATTGTGCATATCCTTTGCATGTATAATTCAAAGAACCCTCGCACATGGGATGAGAGCCTTCCCTCTGTCAAACATAGTTACGACCGAGCCCTGCATAGCTCAACTAGCTAAAACCCCTTTCAGGTGGGGTTGGGATTCCAACCATTGGGTCCCATAGATGTTCCACTTCCCCTTGCAATCACCTCGAGTGACTCATCTCCTGCTCCAAATGAAGCTGACAAAGCCACCCGGTTCATTGAGTGGATCCAGCACATCCACCAACAAGTTTAGGATATCCTACAGAAGTCCAATGACAAGTACAAACAACGCCATGATCAACATCAGGTCCCACATAAGTTTCAGGTGGGCAACAAAGTTTGGTTTCACTTGCAGAAAGAACGCCTTACAAGACCCCATTGGAAGCTTCACCCACTCCATTATGGGTTGTACATTATCACCAAGGCAGTGGGGGATAATTATTTTGAGCTCAACATTGCTCCTTTCCTTGGCCTTCACCCAGTGTTCAATGTGAATCTCCTTCGCCCTTATTTGCCACCATTATTGGACACCTCAGAAGTAGTAGAACAACTGACACCAACAGAGCTCAACCTCGACTGCATACAAAAGGAATCCAATGATCATATTGTTGACACACATATCAAGGGCACTTTACTGCAAAGGATCCATCTTTATAGAGTCATCAAAGCACGACAGCTCCTGCACCAAGGCAAGTGGCTCACTTGGGACCAAATTCAATAGAATTTCCTCATCTGATGGGGGACCTCAATGCAATGGAGACCATTACTTCCTAAGGAGGAAAGATTGATCCATATGGATATTGGTGGCCACCCACCTTTTCCAACTAGCTCAAAACAATTTTCTGGCAATTTTGGTAATTTACTATTTTTAGTAGTTTTCACTTTCGGAGCCGTTTTGAGGCCCTAAACGATGTTTTTTGGGAAAACGGGTTTGAAATATGTAATTTCTTTGATATTGCACCTAAAATGATTCTCCTCGATGATACATTTCCAACGGGCTATCATACACCTAAAACAAAGATCGTATGCAAAAGTTACGACCCCAGGAAATTGATTAGTCATTTAGGTAGAAATAAGTCATTTAGGTAAAATGTTTGTTTCAAGTAACCGGTGAAACCATTTGTATTTCCTCCGTTTAGTTTTATACAACCACAATTTTACCCACCAAACAAAAAATATATGTGCTTTAAATACATTGGCAATACGTGTCTCTACCCGAAAAAATAAAAATAAAAATAAAAATAAAATAAATAAAAAATTGTCCCAAATTTTTTGTAGAGATACATTTGGAAACTTACAATAAACACATCCCCATGAGGTTGTGTAGAGGAATCAAATATTTTGTTTGGTGATATTGGCTTCCCAATTATTGTAAAAACCATAGAACCCTCATTCTTACAACCAAAATAACCCACTCAAAACTATCCCTACATAGTGAAAAATCAAGGTTTGCAAGAGACCCCTTGAATTGGAAAAAACTTATACCCTTGAATATTTGATCAAGCTATGGGATTTTACAAATTCATAGGACCTACTTGAAACAAATTAAACCTTCCAATATTAGAGATAAAACCCTACATACATAAATACAGATAAAAGGGGGGTTAGGGAAACTGCTTAATAGAGAGGTATGTGATCGAAGGTATTTGGTTCTCAATATTATTTTTCATACAAAGGATTTAGTTGATCTCAATAAGGGGTGAAGTTGCGACCTCACTATTGATTTCTTCTTCCAAAAGAGAGTTTCACCGTAATTTATTGGGCATTGATTTATTGTCCAACATGCGATAACTCCTTGCTCCATGCATCCCCCACCTCCAATACCTTTAAACCCATTTCAATTAAAAAATGTCTCTCCCCTCTTAATATGAAACAATATATTGACCCGAGTTTTTGCAATTTTAAAACCCCCCTTTATGAATGAATGTGACAAGATATTGGTCAAAAAGTCAATCCTTTCTATGTAAGTCATGATACTCATTATCACTTATGTAGAAATTAGACTCCAATAGTATCCTCTCATCTTCATTGTTATCTAGCCCATGGATATATGTGATATGCATCATTTTGTTGACTTGATTCTAAGGAAAATATTGGCTCCAAATATTATTTTGTGGTCGAAGAGTGTATTTATCAACAAAATCCAAAAATTATAGTATAGTATTGAGGGGAAGGTATCCCTACATATCCAAAAAATTTATATTGTCACTATTCCACATGGATATGTTGAACATATAATTGGGTATTTTCCAAAAGTTTGTTGATGGAATCACATAATCGTGCTTCATGAAACAAAAATTAGGGCATAATTACAATGCTTCCTTTTATAACTATATGTTAAATTTCTCAAAGAAATATGAAAAATGTATTCCCTTTAAGAACACAGCACTAACTAGGGACACCATCGATGCTATATTTTTTCTTTCTTTTCCACTACCTATTTCATAATTAACTTATTTAAATCTCTGGATTCAACGATCATCCTCCCAAATTCATGATATGAGTGGGAAAGGAGTGAAATGAGTAGTTTTTTTGCACTAGAAATGGGCCTTGAGGTCTAATCATGGTTAGTGTTAGAAAAGGGGGATTAATTCCTACATGAACCTTTTAGAGCTCAAGATCCATGGTTAGGAAAGGCAAAAAACTTGGTACTTAGGCTCTGAATTCCAATTCTTGGACTAAACTTCCATGAACAACACCAAGAAACTAAATACAAGACCTTTATAGAGTGTCTTTGGTATAAGATTTAGATATGGATACCATTAGGACATTTTTAACACTAAGGATGGGTCATGAGGCCTTGACCATGGTCAAGGAAATAAAACATGCACCTTAGGAAATTATTGAATATTCTTCGGCTCAAGAGCCTTGAATGAGTCCTTGAATCGACACATGGGTCCTTTGTAGGGATTCTTTCTAGACCTTTGAGTGGGATACAAATGCCACAAGTAGATTTTGTGCACTGAAAATGAGCCTTAATGTATAAACATGATCAAAGGGGGAAGCAAGGGCCTTAAGAATTAATTAAACATTTTTGAGCTCAAGCACCATGAATAAAATCTAGAAACTATGACATGATCCCTCACAAGGGGGTCTTTGGCCCAGTAGTTGGATATGGGTTCCATCCATAGTTTTCATGCATCACATATTGTTTCCATTCTAAAACTATGAAAAACATCTAAAACTATGACACCATCTCTCTCTAGGCGGTCTTTGGTATCTGAGTTGAATATGGGAACCATTTGGATACATCCTGGATGTGTCTTGGGTACATAAAAATAGTTAGGGGAGGAAACAAATAACCTTTGGCTACAATGGATGAGTCCTCAAAGCGCAACATTTGAACTTTGTTGGTTATCAATTTCCTTCAAGGTTGTTTTGGGCACCATGACTAGGCTAGTTGTGCACCAAGAATGGGTCTAGAGGTCTAACCAAGGTCACGAGAAGTGAATAAGGGACTTGTTCCATAAATGATGCTTCTTGATCTCAATTTTAATGAAAAACACCTACAATCTAGAAAGATTCTTATGTTGATGTTTTTGGTAGCTTCGGGAGGTATTCACCTCCGAGATAACCTTTCTTATAGATGAAGTTTCCAAGACGTTAAAGGAAAACCATTGGAAGTCAAATAATATCCCAGTAGAGAAGTCATCCTCACAGAAAATAATAAAGAATAATTATAATGCTCCAGAAGTAAAGTCGACTCTAGAAGAAGAAGATAAACACAAATTATATTTTCCAGAAATCAAGGTCGGCCCTACCAAAAAATTCACTGGACAGATTATTATAAATAAGAGTGATGCCTTCCTCAATTGACACACTCTCTCATGGAGATATAGAGAAATTTTGGTGGAGAGATGCAAAAGAAAGGAAGTAGGGCGCATCTTGGTTAGGGTTTCCTCATACCTCTCACTAGGGTGTATATTTTATGATGTGCATGGTGAAGGTTAGCCACTCTAGTGCTTTGGATAGAGTGAGTTGCATATGCATTGTTGGTTATCTCTTGGTGGTGCACTAGTGGAGGCTAGACACCGAAGTGCTCTGGCTAGGGTATGTTGCATCTATGTTGCTGGGTTATCTTCTTTGTGGTTTTCTCTAATGGATAGAGCTTGTTCTTGGTTATTTTTTCTTGGCAAGGATATTCTCTATAAGAAGGTTTGATGGGTTTTCTCCCCTTGTGTAGAAGGGTTTCCCATGATTTTTATGTTATTCTCAGGGGTGGCATGAGTAGGTACCTATGGTTGGGTGGCAATGGTGGAACATCGCCTATGGAGAAACGAGTATACAAAAGAAGTTCAAATTGCTATGGTAAATCTAATGTTAACATAATTTACGAAAATTCAACATGGTTTTAGAGATTTCCTTCAGAATATTCTAATCGCTGGAAGGAAGATAGTGATATTTACCTTGGCGCTATAGTTTGCTGCTGCAGTTTTCCGCCGTACCTTTCTGCTACAAAGTTTTATTTTTTCAAGCTAGTTGGAGCACCTTGAAGTTTTAGGGTTTTTAGTTGGTTACCATTGTTGTCAGATGGTTCTACAATTTCTGAGGTATGTACTTGTATATGTTAAATTCTATCATTATCTAGAGGGTGTTTTGTAGGATAAAGGACTTTTGTCCAAGCAACAAATAATAGATCCATAGGGATCTCAGTTCCAACACATCCAGAGGAACAATGCACCCTTCATGTTTGATTGTTTTTATATGTATCTAGATGTTATGGAATTATTGTGATCATATGTTGCATATTGATATATTGAAGTTATGATAATTATACTAACCACTTAAATACAAGATATGCACTTGTTGATATCCCGTAGAGGAGATATTCGTGTTTTGTTGTATGTTCCAGGCAAGTTATCTTGGTAAATTCCATGGAGGTTTCCATGGAAATGTTGTTGCTCTTGTTTCTTGTTACAAGCAGGAGGAAGGACACTACTGATAGATCTAAGAGGGAGCTATAGTGACGGTTTCATAAGGAAACATATTATATAGTCTCTAGTTTGAGACATGAAGAAGATATCTGTAGCACTCATATATCGTAGCCATTGATGCAAATCATGAAGAAGAGTGGCTTTCAAAAGATCTTGCAGGACTTCATCAAAGACATGGTGTAAGAGGGAGCAGTGAGGCTCCAACACATATCCATAGATGAGAAGGTAGCTGACATTTTCACTAGGCCTTATTCTGGGACAAGCTAAGTCGGAGTGAAAATGTTTCCCTAGGGGAGTGTTGATGATTGCAACATTGTGTCGATATTCCAATATTGATCAGATGGACTTGATCATGTGGGAATACGACCAGAAGTAATCTTCGACAAACTAAGGATTTGATTGTTGCTAGATCTCCAAGAGGATATAGGGTATACATTCCAAGATTGGTTAGACAGATGTGACCATGTGGGAATGATCCCAGGGTAGTCTTTGATGGATTGAAGACTTGGGAGGCTAGTATAGTCTTCGATGGACCAACGACTCAAATATTGATGTAGTCTTCAATGGGATGAAGCTACATAGTTCTCGATGGAATGAGGAACCCTCCAATGTGTGTGAATTTCATCGGGAGTAACACTCATGGTTAGGTGAGTGGCCTCGATAAGCATCATATCGAATCTTCTCCCAATATTGGGCTACATACTAGGGGAGAAAGGGAACATCTATATCTGGAGTAGATGTACCCCAACGTAGTCTTCGACAAACTAAAAACTCAAGGTGCTTGAGGTGAAATTCCACGTGTCTGATATCATCAAGCTAAATTCATTCATTGAGTGACCCTATGGGAATTTGGACATTCTAGTATCAACTATGAAGTGAATGTAGCTCTGATGTGGTCATAATTCTTTTCATGGGAAAAGAATGACACAAGGTGCTAGACACATGGTTGTGGAGATGGATCAACAATATAGCTAATAAGTCTCATGGATAAACTTTTCTATGATAGAATAATACTAATAATAGTACAATATATGTTTGGAGAATGCATTCTTCATTGAGTGGGAATATTAATGGTTTCAAGTTCATGAGACATTCTTCTATGGCGATACTCCTCGATGGACTGAGTTGAGTATGGCACGTATCGATGGACTGATAAGTTTTACTGGGTTGGTGCCCAACGTCCCTTGGGAGTAGAACAAGTAGAGGAATCATGGGTGAGCAGGTCCTTGATGATGCACTACATGCGAGTAGGTCCTAGCACCATACTACGGGCGAGTAGGTCCTAGTCTATTCTAGTGGTGATGAGGCCCTAGAAAAGGTCCATATCAGGTGCAACCATGTGTGACATGATGATGCTACCAGTAGCATGGTTTCTGTGACCATGGCATGGTCAGAGGACCATGGCATAGCCTGTGAGGCTTTGAGGACCAGAGGAAAAAGATCATGGAGAATACCTCCCTGGCTAAGAGGGAGTGTTGATGTTTCTAGTAGCTGCAGGAGGTATTCACCTCCATGATAACCTTTCTTATAGATGAAGTTACCAAGACGTTAAAGAAAAACTATTGGAAGTCAAAGAAGATCCCAGAACAGAAGTTGGACTCACATAAATAATAAATAATAATTATAATACTCCAAAAGTAAAGTCGGCTCTAGAAGAAAAATATAAACAGAAATTATATTTTCCAAAAATTTGGGTCGGCCCTACCAAAAAAGTCACAGGATAGATTAATATAAATAAGAGTGATGCCTTCCTCATTTTACACACTCTCTCATGGAGATATAGTGCAAGTTTGGTGGAGAGTTGCAACTGCAGGTGCAAGTGCAGAAGGAAGGAAGTAGGGTTCATCTTGGTTAGGGTTTCCTCATACCTTTCGCTAGGGTTTATCTTTTGTTATGTGCATGGTGAAGGTCAAGCACTCTAGCGCTCTAGATAGAGTGAGTTGCAACTGCATTGTTGGTTATCTCTTGGTGGTACACTAGTGGAGGCTAGACACCGTAACGCTCTGGATAAGGTGTGTTGCATCTATGTTGTTGGGTTATTTTCTTTATGGTTTTCTCTAGTGGATAGATCTTGTTCTTGGTTATTTTATCTTAGAAAGGATATTCTCTATAAGAAGGTTTGTTGGGTTTTCTCCCCTTGTGTA
This sequence comes from Picea engelmannii, assembly GCA_009831015.1. Lineage (NCBI taxonomy): Eukaryota > Viridiplantae > Streptophyta > Pinopsida > Pinales > Pinaceae > Picea > Picea engelmannii. The sequence continues at coordinate 14,381 of ML831242.1, forward strand.
GAAGGGTTTCCTAGGATGTATATGTTATGCTCGAGGGTGGAATGAGTAGGTGTCTATGGTTGGGTGGTGATGTTGCAACATCGCCTATGGAGAAATGAGCATATGAAACAATTTCAAATTTCTATGGTAAATCTAATGTTAACGTAATTAACGAAAATTCAACATCTTAGACGATAAAGTTCAACATATCCTTGAACCACCACACAAGAGAATTGTAGGGTATCTATAACCCACCAAAGGGATCAGGAACCATGATTAAACCACAATACATGCAATAAAAAAGAAATTGTGTGGGACCCACACAATGATTCATTCTTAGGGCCATGGTTTGGGTTCTTTAGTATCCAAGTGAGATATGATTGCATGCATAAGTTTTGTGCATTGGAAATGCATATCAACAACTAAACATGGTTAAGAGGGGAAACAACGGGACTATGACTTAAATGAACCTTATAGGGCTCAAGTGATATGGTTAGGGGAGAAAAATACTCGGGACTTGGGCACTAAACAATGCTTCTTTAGCTTATTTTCCATGAACAAAATTTGTAAACCACAACACAATCCATCTTTAGGTATTTTAGCATCAAATCTAGATGTGAATGACATTAGAAGGTTTTGTGCATGGAGGATGGGTTGTCGGGCCTTGGAAACGTTCAATAAAGGAAAAAAAATTCCTTGAGATATTATTGAATCATTTTGGGCTCAAGATCCTTGAACGATTCCTAAAAAAAAACACATGATTCCTTTGTAGGGAGTTTTTGTATACCTCCAAGTGGGATACAAATGCCATGATTAGGTTTTGTGAACTAGAAATGGGCCTTGATCCCTAAATATGCTTAACATGAAACATGGACCTTAATCCCTAATTGAATCATCTTAATTTCAAGCGATATGATCAAAACTTGGACAGAGTGACATTAACTCTAAGTAGGGGGTCTTTGGCCTAGGAGTTAGATATGGGTCCGATAAAGATGTTTTACACACCATTTATGGGTATCAATGCCTCGACCATAATCCTGGTATGGAAATAATAGACTTAGGCCCTTGACAACGGTTAGAGGAAAGAAATAACAACACCAAGCCCTAAACAAAGCTTCTCATGCTTAAGTGCAATGAAATCATCCTCATAACACCACATGAAATAATAAAATAAAGTTTCTTACAAGGAAAATGGAAGCTTCTCTATTTCAAGAGTATTGGAAAAGTACTTGAAATAACACATAGGAACTTTATAAGGGGTTTTTGGCCTTTGAGTGGGACATAGGCACCATGAGTAGGTTTTGTGCACTAGAACAGTGTGTTTTGGAATAAAAAAAATTAGGTAGAAAATAATGGTGTTAATCCATAATTGAACCTTCTTGAGCTCAAGCACCATGAAAAACACCAATAAAGAATGACGTTGAATCTCTATAGAGATTCTTCAACATCCAACTAGTAGAATTTGGGTGCCAATATGAGGTTTTTGGCATCATGGATGTGACTTTAGTCTGTGACCATAGTTGGGGGAGGGAAATAAGAGCTTATAATATTAAACCTTGCTTCTTAAGATCAAACTCATTGGGGGAGTCCTCAAACCAACACATATAGCCTATGTTGGTTATCAATTTACTCCAAGGGTGCTATGGGCACCATGACTAAGCTAGTTGTGCACCAAGAATGGGTCAAAATGTCTAATGAAGGTCATGGGACAAAAACAAGGTCCTTGTTCCCTAAATGATGCTTCTCAGTCTCAATCACCATGAAAATAAACTATAATCCACAGAAAATTACATCTCTTGGTAATATTTAAACTATGAATGGTTTTGAAGGGACATTATAATGTTTCCAGTAACATTTATGGGTCTTTACATCTTAACAATGGTCAGGGAAGTATATCAAGGTCTTTGGGAATTTAAAAAAGCTTCTCTAGCACAAGCATGGTAAAAGATGCAATGAAATGTCACGTACCTTTCTATGGAATATTTGGCCTCTAAGTGGGATATTTATTTTATTAATTGGTTTTGGGCAATAATGATGGGTCTACTGGCCTAGACCATGGTTGAAAATGAAAATAAGGGCCTTACACAAGAAAACGAAACTTGTAGGCCTCAAGCATTGTGAAAAAGGCCTCCAACCATGACACATGCCCTCTTTGTGAGGTCTTTGACCTCCGAGTGGTATTCCAAATGCCATTAGGTGTTTTTTCACAAAGGGGATGGGCCTAGGGGCCTTGACTATGCCTAAGAGAGAAAAATGGGGCCTCTAAAATTGAAAGAAGGTTTTAATGCTTATGATTTTGTTTTGAAACATGTCAAGGTGAGGGAGTTTTACATAGTTATCATTTTATGTAAAAAATAATGAGCACATTATCAACATGTGCATGTTCTTGTAAATTCAAAAAATGGATG
>ML831242.1:34534-54792 GCA_009831015.1 Picea engelmannii
TTACCTATGTCGAGACGAAATCATGATTATCTTTATGTTGTGGTTGATCGATTTAGCAAAATGTGTATTTTGATGTCTTGTACTAAGAAGGTAACAACAGAACAAACAGCACAGATGTTCTTTCAAAATGTTTGGGTGCATTTTGGATTGCCTAAGTCCATTATTTCCGATCGGGATTCTCGATTTGTTGGAAGTTTTTGGTCGAGTTTATGGGCACTCATGGACACCAAACTTAAAAAGAGCACATCTTTTCATCTGCAAACAGACGGTCAGACAGAGGTAGTAAATCGTACAGTGGTGCATATTTTTCATGCTTATTGCAGCAAGCATCCTAAACTTTGGGATGAGCATTTACACTACATTCAACATGCGTACAATCGAGCTAAGCACTCTTCGACTCAAACGCTTCCATTTGAAGCATGTTTTGGCTATTTGCCCAAGTATCCTTTAGATTTTATCTTTGGGAAGGATATTGCTGTCGATGGTCAATATGACATTGATAGGGTAGAAAAGTTCATTGAACAAATTCAGTCGATACATCAAGTGGTGCAAGAGTAGTTGGAAAGGAGTCCGGCCAAGTACAAGACGAGACATGACAAGCATCATGTTGATCACAGTTTCCAAGTTGGAGATGAAGTTTGGCTTTACATCAGTAAGGAGAGGCTTAAAGGAGAAGGTAAAAAGTTGAAAGCGATTCGATATGGTCCTTTCAAGATTATCGACAAGATTGGTAACAATGCTTTTCGTTTAGATTTGCCTCCTTATATGCAGATGTATGCAGTTGTTAATGTTGAGAATTTGAAATTGTATGAGCCTCCTTTGATTGATGATCAAGGAGAACATGTTCAGATTCCTTCCATAGATGATTTTTCCCCAAAGTATCTTACAGAACTGCATGAAGACACCATCCTTGACAGGAGAATACGAACTTCAAAACGAGGAAATGTGGAGTATCTTCGAGTTGGTCTTAAAGGGACGAATCCAAGAAAAGCCAAGTGGATTGAGGTTGGAAGGGTGAGGGAACTATACCCTCATCTTCACATAGACTGAAAATAGTCGTTTGGAGGTCCAAAAGCTTCCCAATGGGGAGGTGTGATTAGGGGATCAAATTTTACTCAAAAATTCAAAGTGCTTGGAATAGCTTCAAACCGTACAAGAGCGTAGACCTCATCGTTGTGAACCCAACACAAATCATTTTGTCTCAAACAGACATCAGGAGCGAGCGATATCACAATCTGTTCAGAATGTCAAACAGGCAAAAAAAGGACGTTGACTGTACAGTCCGTACAGGCTGACGTGGAAGCGTCTATATGCTAACGTGGAAGAGGTGATGTGGTTGACAGTTGGTCGAATCTGAATGCGACACGTGGCATATTTTTTTATCAATGGTAACGTGCCATGTGGCCCAGTCATGGGATGCCATGTGGCACCCCGGTATTGGTTTTTGGTTATTGTTAAAATTGTATGGAGTTCATGGGGCTCGAATTCTAGACCTCCCCTTTGGCTCCGCGCTTTGGTAGAGTGTGGGCTACCACTAGCCCACAAGGTGTTTCTTATTCACCATACGGGTTTAATTGTATTTGAAATGCATTGAATTATGATATGGGGTGTGACCGTACTGGGGCTTAGCCCCAGGCCCCGATTGCATGCTTTTATATATGTGACCACCACATTGTATATAGAGCGCGTATTGCAAACAAGCCTTTGTTTATTGCATGTGGTCTTATGTACTATGCCATGTGACCACACGAAGTGCGCGGGGGATTAAGTTTTGGTTTCAAACGGTTTTCCCGCCATTTGTCTTTGTTCTATTCGTTTGGGAATAGAGCCCTTTTTTCCATAGCGCGAGGTCGTATGGACGATTCATGTGCCCGAGTGCTAGGCGGTTAGGGGCTGGCGCACCCATAACCATCCTACCGTTCCCACCGTTGGCACGGTTGCGGCCGGTGCTGGGTTTTCATGCTTTAAATTGCGTGTGTTCCAGGTTCATGAAACAAGGGTGCGTTTTGTAGATGTAGAGACAACAAGCTTGAAGAGGGGACTTCCAGGAGGCCTAACTTCTTCATTTTTTGGCCAAATGAGGTGCCGAAAAAGCCTAGCTAGGGGGTTTTGGACGCTCTAAAGCCATTGGAGCAGTCTGTTGGTAAATTTGAGCATTGTAAGACACATTTTTGAGCACTTTGAGAAATTAATAATAATGATCCATTGGAAGCTGGACCAGGAGATGTAGCCCAAGAGAGGGGTGAACTACTTTATCAATTGTTGTGTTTATGTGCTTATGTTCATTGATTATGTTGTTGTTTATTTGTATATTGAATAAGTAATCCTTTAATCAATTTGTTGCAAAGTTGATCCATTTGCTTTTAACACATAAACTTTACTTGCAAATATTTTCAAGATTTCAAGTCTTCTTCATTTTTAGATCAGACATGGAATTTGATTCTTGTGTAAATAATCAATAAAGTGGTTGTGATGTATTTGTTTCCCTATATGAAGGTTCAAATCAAGACAAAGAGACTGGTACAACGAAGACAAATGATACAAACAAAAATGGTTCATTTGTAGTTGGTGATAATGTTGATGTTCATATGCAAGATTCCAAAGGTGTTTTTGGACCTGCAATAGCTACAAGTACTAGTGTTGAAAATGGGTTTTCTAAGGAAAAGGATAAAGTTGTTCATATCAAAACTGATTCCAAGGAAAAATTTGAGAAAGGCCCGAGAGAAGAACATATTATTTTGAGGTGGAAAAATGGTGTAACAGTCCACGTCATTGTATGTTTAGTGATGCAATGGATGTACATATGCCTCTACTCTATTTTAGGCTAATAGATACCTGATAGTAAAGAAAAAAAAATCAACAAGTATTTGAATTTTAACATTTCTTCTTTTTGGACAAAGATCAAACACAAGGGAAAAGGACATTGCACCCTGGAGACTTTGAGGTGGTTGCATTGGATCACAAATTTCACTTTAGCAGTTCCATCTATGACATATTGAAGTAAGAAAAATGTAATTGCATAACCAAAGAATTCTAGGATTCTAATATGCTCTTGAGAAGAGCACATGTCTCAAAGTTTGAGCCATATGTTACCCACTATTTTCTATAATAATTGTATGTGTGGCATGTATTAGGGTTCTCTTAAAAACATAGGATTCATTAATTTATGAGCCAAATTAGGTGCTCAAAAGTAGATCCCATGTGTGAAATTGCTTCATTTTTAGAACACTTGTACCATACATGTACAAAAGGATTTTTTATAGGAGTGCAATGGATGATGTCTCTCTTCCAACTTCATTTATTAATAAGCAGAGCCAATGCTACTCTCTACAAGATTCAAGATGTGTTTGATCACAACACATACAAGAAAGTTATTATTTACAACATCTCAGAGGAAAAAGTATTATTTCCAACATTTTCATAACCAAATAAAAAATAAAAACTAAGAATTATATTTTTTCATTAAGATGGAAGTATAAACATCATATCTAATTGTAAATACTTAAATATAAGTTAAAAATTCAAAGTACATATTTGTTGCAGATATTAAGTGTATTAATGTCAAAATTACTTTCCTTGTGTCATAATAATGATTTTAATAAATAATAAAAATGATAAAAATGATATACTTCACCTATCTTTTGATTGTGGAGATCCCTAAAAACATTGTTGAGGGCCTCAAAATGGCCCCAGAAGTTCAGGACTCGAAAACTAGGAAACAAAACTGCCAAAGTGAGAAATTGTCAAGATGAGATAGTTGGAATAGGTGGGTGGCCACCGATATCCACCTGGATCAATCCTCCCCCCTTAGGAAGCAATGGTATTCATTTCTTTGAGTGTCCCCATTAGATGAGGAAATTTCTATTGAATTTGGCCTCGGGTGAGCCACTTGCCTTAGTGTAGGAGCTTCCCTCCTTTGACAACCTAATAAAGATGGATCCTCTACTAGATATTTCCATTGACCCGTGTATCCATGATATGATTAGTGTATGCATGTTCCATGCAGTCATGGTTTAGCTTTGTTGGTTTCAACTATTCTACTATATCTGAGGTGTCCAATAATGGTGGAAAATATGGGCGAAGGAGGTCCACATTAAATGTTGGATGCAATCCAAGGAAGGGGGGAATGTTGAGCTCAAAATCATTATCACCCATATCCTTGGTGATGGTATAAGGTTCATAACAGAGTGGATGAAGCTTCTAATGGGGCCCTGTAAGGCATTCCTTCTTCAAGTGTGACCAAACTTTATCTCCCACCTAAAACTTGTGTGGCACCTAATGTTGATCATCGCGTTGCTTGTACTTGGAATTGGACTTCTATAAAATATCCTGAACCTATTGGAGGATGTGTTGGATCCACTCAATGAAACTCATAGATTTTTCCTCTTCATTTTTGGCATGGGACGAGTCTTCGTGGGTGGATGCAAGGGGTATTGCAACATCCATGGGACCCAATGGTTGAAATCCCAACCCCACCTGAAGGGATATGGTCAGTGCAACTATGTAGGGATCTGTCGTAGATGTGTTGAACATAGGGAAGAATCTCATCCCATGTGAGAATATGATTGGATTTTACATGTGCAGGATATGCACGATCATCCAGTTGACAACCTCAGTTTCACCATCCATCTGGGGGTGGAAGTAAGTGGATTTGGTGAGCTTGGTGTCTAGCAGTGACCAGAGGCTCGACCATAATGTGTTGAGGAAATGACACTCCTGATATGAGATGATGTTTTGTGGTATCCAAAAATGTACCCACACTCATTCGAAGAATAGCTTGGCAGTGGCCTCTGCTATGGTGTTCTTCTTGTAGGCGGCCAGAATTGCCATTTTAGAAAAATAATCAACCACCACAAAATCACAGTCATTTCCCCACTTGGTTGATAGGAGGACTGACATGTAGTCCATGGAGATGGATTCACAGGTCCTTTCATGGGTATGAAGAGGGGTGTATATACCTTGTTTCTTAATGGCCCATTTGGCAATGGCACAGGAAGTGCATGACCCGATATACTTGCTGACATCCTATTGAAGTTTCAACCAATAGAAATGTCGTTGCACCACTTCCATTGTCTTTTCAACACTAAAGTGTCCTACTACCATATTGTAGTAAGCAATAAACATAAATTCTAAAACCCTAGACATCCAAAAACCTAACCCTAGAAGATGAAGCACCAAAAGTCATGTGGGCCCCATTTGGGTAAGTTGGTACATCAACTTCTCGGGGTCGTAACTTTTGCATACGATCTTGATTTTAGGTGCACGATAGACCATTGGAAAGTTCTATCTAAGAAATAAACATGATTCCATCAAAATATAAGTTCGTCTACAGTTTGACTGTGGAGATCCCTAACAACATTGTTTAGGGCCTTAAAACAACCCCAGAAGTTTAGGACTCAAAAACTAGGAAAAAAAACTTCCAAACTTCCAAACTGCCAAGATGAGCCAGTTGGAATAGGTGGGTGGCCACCGATATCCACCTAAATCACCTTTTCCCTTATCTCTCCAGATGGGGACCTCACCCAACCCGACTTTGTTTTCCATATATGCAATGTTCACAAAGGTCAACTTCTAAATTACATTCAAGAAAATATTCGACCATACCTTTGTTATGCATAGTTCGAATTCCTTTTTCTCCAATGTGTCCCATCCTTTCATGCCATAACATATTCAAGTCGAATTTACGATGACTTGTTGAGTCAGTTTGAATCAAATTATCCTGAGTTGAGTCAAGTCGATTTGACTTCAGGAACAACTATGTCGTTGCATCCAGTGGAGTCAACATTACCTGATAACTTGTATATGGTTCCAATCTGAACTCCTTTCATTTTCAACATCTTCTCACCGACTGGACATGGGATTTAGATCTATCCTTTGACTTATACTTTCTACTAGAGAATTTGCCTTTATCTCTATCAACCTATCGACCTTTCACCACCAATGCATATTTGGTTGATCCTTCCATGTTAATATTCCTTCTCATTTATTCTGAAAGTGGAGAGGAAACCATGTATTCTAACACTAATGTGGTTGAATTTCTCCCTATAGCCACGACTAAGCTATACCAAGACTATGGAAAAGAACATATTAGGCTAACACATTTCTCATCCTCGGTGATTTTAATATCCACATAAGATAACTGGATTGTAATGGTATTAAACACATTTAAATGCTTAGTCACTGAACTTCTATCACTCATCCTCAGAATATACTGTTTCTTTCTAAGAAACAACTTATTTACCATAGATTCCGATTGGTACAAGCTCCCTAGCTTGTCCCACAATTTCTTGGTTGAATATTCACCTAAGACATTCAACAGTATTGAATCTGCAAGACAAAGTCAAATCATATATTGGTTGTGGAGCTTGATTATCTTCCTGATTTATATGCAGGTATTCCTAGCCCCCTTTTGTTGGGAATTTGGGGAATTCCCCCTGAATGAAGGAGGTTTGGGGAGCCAGCGGGCCCCCATCTGAGGGTTTGGGGGTGGATCCCCCAAGGAAATGTTTTTGGGAAAATTTCCTTATAAAATATTGTAATTGTGTAGTTAATTTGGATCGTTCATTATAAGGTTGCAGATCTAACGGTATAAGTTATGTTAGGGTTTTTTTCCCTAGAAGGAAAATCTCTTTTCTTGAGGGAATTGTATTATGGTTGTGTATGTTAGTGAATATTTTATTATGAGAGAGTATATTGTGAGAGAAAGAAGAGGAAGTTACAATGGGTGTGTTCTAGGTTGTATCCCTTCATTTTGTTGTATAATAAAAAGGAAGGACCTGGAAATTCCTCTGGTGGAGTAGCGCACATTGGGTGAACCACGTATACCTACGACTCTTTTTTATTCTGTATCTTCTATGTTCTATTTCCACATTTGTTTTATTTTGTTGCTCTATGATCCTGTTTTTCTAACATCATACTCCTTTCCCTTTTCTCAAGTTTCTCCCATTATTTCGTCGATATACCTGTCAAAATGGTACCTAGACAGACTATTGCCCATTGTTCTCAATCTACAAGGAGATATTCAATTTTAATCTTCCAAAGCTCAAAATTATGGCAATCAAATTTTTTGATCTCTATTCTTGAGCTTCTCACCATTCTTTAACACAATATTTAAATATTTCTGACTTACGGTGCTTATGGAACCTAGGGTTTAGCTCAAATAAGATATTCTTAAAGCAAGATATAATACCATGTGTTAGGAAATAAGGATGACTTCCACACTAAACCTTGTAGAAGAGAGGAAGAAAGATTTAAACAGTAAATGACAAAGAAAACACATAGTACACATAGATTTTACCTTGAAAACCAAAACAGGAAAACCAACATTCCTTGAGCATTTTTTTCTCTTGTTGTCTTATTCATTTGGAATAAAAGGTTACATGCCTAACCTTGGTCTACACCTAAGACACAATTGATATCATACCTTCTTGCTTTACACAAGAACAACCCTATAGCCAATTTGACTTATATCTACATGACCAACAACCTCTAAAGATTGGCTATTCAACATGCCTTCTTTATAGGATTTACAGTAGGAGAAAACCTAAAGAAAAGTGCCCAAAAATGGTTACAAATCCATGTAGATCATTGGTGACAAATCCTGTGAATCTCAAGATTCTATTACAATTGAATACCAAGTCAGATAACTAGTCAACTAGCAATCGACCTTCATTCAGTATTCAGTCGGTTGTCATGCACTCGCCTGTTGACCTCTTTTCGGTTGACCTCTTCGACTTGTTGTCAATATCTTCGACTTCGACTTTACCCAGTTGAACCACCTCGACCTTCGACTTGTTGTCGATATCTTTGACTTTGACTTTACCCGGTTGAACCATCTCGACCTTCGACTTCGACTATCAGTCGATCTACCTCGACTAAATTTTCACTGTAAAGAATATAACAACCCAACAAACAAGACATGTGCTTAATTCAAATCATGCATGGAGAATAATCAATAAAGTTTGGTTGCCAACCACAAATTAAGACAAAACAAACATAATGCATCAATAAGTTAAGGGAAAGGAAAAAGAGTAAATCGAGTATGAGGCAATGATACTTTTCTCATTATCAAGGTTAACACCATAATTTATATATTCCCAATAAACTAAAATAACCAACTAAACTTCTACATCCAAGAATATAACTTGCTACAACCTCACCATAAACCAATCAAAACTTAATGAAAATTGCATAAATTCGTTGACCTTGAATTTGTGAATATTGCTAGGAAATTTTCATTCAAAACAAAACCATTAGGTGCCTTGGCAAAGCTACAATATAACCAACTTTAAAAACCAACAAGATTTTCAATAATAGCATGAGTTTATTGCCCAAAAAATGCAACTTGAAATAATAACCAAAGACAATGAATAGTCATATGATAAATCAATTACTTCATAACTATATAGGCCTTAGAAAAACCAATCCCACATAACAATATTTATTACAAAATAATTTTCAAACCCAACCTAGAAAAAAAATTACACTGACCATATATAAATAAATGTAAGGCTTCACAATATAGCATCTAAATATATAACCAAAGACAAACAAGTTTTCAAATAAATTGATTAGTATTGAGTGAGTAGTGAAAAAACTCTCAATAATCATATAAGGTGGAAACCCAAGGATTGGGATTAAAAGTTAAAGGGAAAAATTAGAACAAGGAACTTAATATAGTCGATGACTTATAATTGGACATTAATGGCCTTCAAAACTATGACATCAAATGAAAGATCAAATAAAATGTGGTCATATGACATCCTTCGCCATGTTAGGAAAGAAGACGCCATCAATTGGACACATGAAGCTTGGAAACCATTGTCCATCAGTGGGATGCTCCCCTTGGATCTTCCCATGTCCTTTGCTCGTGTTTCCATTTATGTCACAACCAATGTCTCTGTATATGGAGTGTGGGAATTTAGGAGGCATGTGGTCATACCAACTCACATGAAAATTCATCATGTGTAACATCAGAGAAACGAATGAGACGCATTGCCTCTATAGGTTAATCAATGTAAGAATGATCATCAAGCTCCATCCTCCATTCAGTCTAGGCCTCCTTTTGTCTCACCACTAGAATTGGATTCCCAAATGACAGTTTGAAGGTAAAAGTGATTGTCTTGTGTGCAGTGAATTCAAGAAGACAATGTGGAGACATAGCAAAATTCCATGCCAATGCACAACTTGTGAATCTAGGGTAATAAAGGAAAAAATGAGAACACAACAATGTGAACTAGAAGTCCAAAAACGGAAACTTGCTTAGCTTGAATCTAAAATGGAGGCACAAGACTAAAGGCATGACAAGGAAATGACCATCATTCTCAAAGTAGTGAACAAGCAGGACATACAAATGTTTCGTTCCAGTAGAAGAACAAATAATTTTGTTAGGTACTAGTTGTATTATAATAAGCCAAAAGCAAAAATATTGCAGAAAATACAAAAAGAACAACAAAATGTAGAGAACCACAACACCAAAAATGATACCTTTGTTGATAGGAAGCAATGTTCACTTTCCTCTTCAAGGGGGAAACCTCCAATAGAGAAACTCTCTATTACAATAATTCTCAAGACAAGATTTTCTCATGCATCCTAGTCTTATTTATACTAATTTTATCTTCTAAAGAACATTCTAGAGGAATATCTTTCTAGAAGAAAAATATTCTATTAAGTCTTCTTACATAGGACTTATTCACATTATTAAATAGGCCTTTATTACATGGAAAATATATTTTTCTACCTAAGGGAAGGGTTAGGGAGGTTTGGTCCCTAACATGCCCTCCCCCTTGAAGAACAACCTTGTCCTCAAGGCTTGAGATGAGGAAATTGTTGCATAATGGTGGTCAACTCCTAGGTGGCATCTTATGGAGTTGTATCTTTCCACCGAACTAACACTTCCTTGATAGTTCATTGATGGAGATGACACTATTATTGGTCCAAGACTGCTTGTGGCTGCAACCAAATGGAACCTTCTTCATCCAACTCCAGGAGACTGGTTTGAGTTTGTCACTTAGTTCCAATTACTTTCTTTAAGCATGAGACATGAAAAACAATATGGATCTTAGAATGACTGGGAAGAACTAACTAGTAGTCCACAGGCCCCACTCGCTTGATATTTTTATAAGGACCATAAAACTTGGGAGCAATTTTCTGACAGTGTTCATCTTTGAGTGAAGTATGATTATAAGGTTGCAGATGAAGAAACACCTAGTCCCCTTCAACAAATTGACATTCGAAATGAACCTGATCTGCTTGTTGCTTCATGTGATTCTGATCCATGACCAAAGTTTCTTTGAGGGTATGGATAATTGTCGCTCATACTGTAATATTTTTTCAACCTCCTGAACCTTGGAGACACCTAGAATGTATGAGAGAACCAATGGTGGGTTTTTCCCGTAGATTGCTTCAAAAGGAGTCATGCAAGTAGCAATATGGTAAGATGTGTTGTACCACCTTTCAGCTAGGGGTAACCAATGAGCCCACTGATTTTTTCTATTGGATGAAAAACACTACAAATATGTTTCCAAACTCTTGTTGACAACTTTAGTTTAACCGTCAATCTGGGGATGATAGGCAGTGTTGAGTTTCAATTGGGTTCCCTAGAGCCTGAACAATTCTTGCCAAAAATTGCTAGTGAAAGTTGGATCTTGGTCAGAGACAATAGAATGAGGCATGCCATGGATTTTGAATATATTATCCATATAAATTTGAACCACTATGTATATGGTGAACAGGTGTTGAAGAGTAGAAAAATGAACATATTTGGAAATATGATCTACTAGACGGCCAACAATGAAAACATAGAAATATCCCTCCAAATAGTAGGGAGAATCAAAAGCGGTTGTAGTGTGCTTGGAGATTTGATTGTTTCTCCCTTATTGCTTTGATAGGTATCACATACATCCTCAAAGGTGTAGACGTCCTATTTCATACTGTCCTAGAAAAAAGAAACTCTTGACATGTTCATAGGTTTTAGTAAACCCGAAACGTCCAACTGCGGGTGAAGCATGAAGATCAGAAAGCACTGTGGATTTAAGTTGTGATTGTTTTCTTAAATACATATGAACTTTGTAGTGATGCTCTTCATTGTGCCAAGAGTACCCTAGAGAAGCTCGAGAATGGTGTTGCAATTGTTTGATCAGGCGAGAAATTTTGGGTACTTGCAACCATTCCTTGCGAACAACTTGGAGCCAATCTGGTACAATGAAGAAGAGGGAAAAGAGGGACCCTTCTTCTTCATACTTTTTGGAAAGAGTGTCACCAACAACATTTTCTTTTCCCTTCTTGTAAATGATCTCATAATCATATCCAAATAGCTTGATCACCCATTTTTGTTGCTTCGTTGATGAAATTTGTTGTTTCAAAAAATACTTGAGGCATTGATGATTAGTTTTAATTTGGAAGCATTGCCCCAATAGATAAGGACACTAGAGATCAATGACATGTATAATATCCAACATTTCCTTTTCATAGATTGATTGTCCCAATTGTCTCTTCGAAAGTTTTTTTCTAGTGAAATCCAAAGGCCTATCATCTTGTATGAGGACTTCCCCAATTTCTTTCTCTGAAGCATCACATTCCAAGAAACAAGTAATGGTGAAGTCGAGAAGTTCCAGGAAAGGATTTGTGCACATAGACTCTTTCAAGGTGAGGAAGGATTCATCAACGGATGGAGTCCAAGTGAAAGCATTCTTTTTAAGGAGAGCATTGAGAGGTGCCACAATTTTTCTATAATTCTAAACAAACTTGTGATAATAGCATGTTAAACCCAGAAAAAAATGAAATGTCTTAAGAGTTTTAGGGTGAGGCCAATCCTTCATAGCTTCAATTTTCTTAGGATCCACCTATATGTCATCCTTGTCATCAATATGACCCAGGTACTCTAGTTCTGAGGCTCCAAAGGCACATTTAGACTGTTTGAGGAAAATTTCATGCTAAGAGAATAGATGGAGAACTTGATCCACATGGGCAGATGGGATTTCCAAGTTTTACTATAGATCAGAATATCACCAAGAAAATTAAGACAAAATGACAGAGGAAAGGATGGAAGGCATGATTCATGAGACTTTGGAAAGTGGAGGGAGAATTGCACAAGACAAAGGTCATGACCAAGAACTCATAGTGAATCTCATGAGTTCTAAATGTAGTCTTGTAAATGTCTTCCTTTTTCATACGTATTTGGTGGTAGCCAGAATGGAGATCAAGTTTAGTAAAGTATTGAGCACCGCTCAATTCATCCAACAAGTCATCAATGACATGAATGAGAAATTTGTCTTTGATGGTGAGTTTGTTGAGGGCACGAAATTTTGGACACATGCATCAAGTTCCTTCTTTCTTGAGTACCTTGGCCATAGGAGAAGAATAGGGGTTGGAATTAGAACGGATAACACCCACATCGAGCAATTCCTGAAATTTTTTCTCAATTTCATTCTTCTGGGAAAAGGGGCGATAAGGGAGAACATCGGGAGGAAGGTTGCCCAGGACTAGAGGAATGGAATGATCATGGACACCATGGGAAGGGGGAATTCCGTAGGGAGTGGTAAAAATTGTTTTGTGTTGGAAGAGGATAGATTGGAGATCGGGATGCACAGAGGGTGTTTTTTACCACAATTTTGATCAACAGTACTTAGCTGACAAAGATTTTCGAGGCTCCTCCTCATTCCATATGGCTTGCGCAAAGTTTAGGTGCATTTTCACTGAATTGATGCTACACATTTTAAAGATTTGGCAATCTAGCCGACCCCTAGGTGATTTGATATTGTCTTTGAATTTATCACCGTTCAAGAATATTTTGGAAATTCTGACAAATATTTGTTAATGACTACCAATGATGATCATTGGTCAGTTATACATGTTGGACACGTTAAGTGAAACTATAATGTTTCAATACCAACAAAATTCGAGGAAAGAGTGTGTAAGGATTCATTTCAAGATTTGGAAAGTGCTTGTATGCATCCAATGAAAATTATCTCAAAAGTTTGTGGAGAGGTTTCACACTTTCTTTGAAGTTTTATAAAGTATTTGCAAGTTTTTCTAAAATCATTTTTTAAGTGACTCGTGAGGCAGTTAGAGTGACCTCAAAGAATCGAGCCCTTAACAAAGCAACGATTAATGATATGCCTTAAAATTGCAAAGAGTTCGCATGAATTTAAAATATGAGTCATTTGGGATGTTTATGAAGTTGGTATAGGCATCTTGTAAGTTTCAAAAATAACATCTCATGTATTAGTGGGAAATCGAGAGTTGAAGCTAAGGCATTTCAATATCCTTTTTAAAAGAAGATGACTTACTAGTAATGTTTAGAAGAAAAAAAATTGAAGGAATGAGAAGTGATTAAGAAACCCAACCTTTGAGGGATTGCAATTTCCTGGACCAAACAATAATTCTTTCAATATTTTAGAGATGATCAACTTTCACAAAGATAATCAAAATCAAAATTGGTCTTGAAAAGATGACCTTTGATAATATTGAGGAGCTTCATAAACCTCGTGAAGACAACTTGGAAGTGAACAAGGTTTACACAAGTGGCGTAAAGATGACACTTGATGAGATCGCAAAGCTATGGAGGATTGTGTGGCCTATTGTCTTCATTCACATAGCTATGTATTGGATGAATGTTACTACTCAGGCATTCACAGGGCACTTGGGTGACTTGGTATTAGCTACCATTTCCATTACCAACACAGTCGTCATTGATCTCACTTTTGGGCTCTTTTTAGGTCTGGAAAATGTCTTGGGAACCTTATGTGGGAAAGCATATAAAGCTAAGAGATATCACAAGATGAGGGTATATTTGCAGTGCTCTTTGATTGCTCTCTTTTTTGCTGCAGTCTGAATCTTACTGATGTATATGTAAGTCACCCCCTCTCATGATATTGCTAGATTAACTGGATTAGTTTCAGTCTAGTTCATTCTTCAGCACTTGGTATTTGTTAATCATTTTCCCCACAAAAACTACCTACAGTCGCAGTCTAAGCACATGGCCATCGCATGGCTTGTTGCAGCCATTCTGGTGCTCCAAATCATTCTAAATTGGATCTTCATTTTAATTGAATGTGAGACTTCTGTGAGCGTCCATTCCACTGGATATATCCTGGTGGGAGTAATCGGTTGTATTCAGCTTCATGTTTACAATCATTAAAGGGTGAAGCCTCTGATTTTCATAGTGTATTCCTATGTGGTTGCGTGCTGGTTCTTATTTCATTTTCCTTCTTGCTGGAGCAAAAGAAGCGACCAACAACAGTTGAGCTGAACTTTGTTCAAACAGTTCTTTCTACTGTCTCGGAGATTTTTCACAATCGTTCTTGCCCATGGGATTGAAGAATACGTCACCTGCTTTCACTTTGACAATGCCCAACTTGGCTCCAGCCATTATATTCTCCATAGCAGCAATATAAAACAAGCAGCAAACATCCAGCCAAAAGGTGGAAAATTGTTATGAGGTGTGGTTCTTTTTATTTCTTTAAATCATTCATTCTCCATTCATGGATTTGATGATCTATTGATAGCAGGGTGACTTGCAAAGTGGAAGGAGAAACGAAGCTACAGAGGATGGATCAATGTTGGCACAGAGGTCGCATGTTTTGAGAGACTTAAGTTAAATTAATCATGTTTTTATGCTTTGCAAAGTAATATTTCTTCTACACTTACATGTATGCACGATCTATACATGACAAAAGGATAGTCTTTTTCGTGAGAAAGTAGAGATTTTTGGAAGGCCTGAGAAAGAACTCTCTTTTTTAGCCAGTCGGCCTTCTTATTTTTGAAATCTGTGTAAATATCTACTGATTCAACCTATGATGCTTCGTGAGAAAGTAGAGATTTTTGGAAAAACAGAGCAAGAACTTTATTTTTTAGCGAGCCATCCATCTTTTTAAAAATCTATGTAAATATCTATTGATTCAGCCCATGTTGCTTCAAGAGAAAGTAGATATTTTTGAAAGGTCAGAGAAAGAACTCTCTTTTTTAGCCAGTCAGCCTTCTTTTTTGAATTCTATGTAAATCTTTGTTGATTCATCCTATGTTGCTTCATGCGAAGCGAAAGTAGAGATTTTTGAAAGGCAGCAAGAACTCTTTTTTTTTTTTAATCTAATTGACCTGGTTTTATGTCTTGTAGGTAAGCCACTACCCAAAATTTACAAAATGACTAGCAAGTGATAAAGAGTGCAAGTGATAAAGAGTGATAGATAATCATTGGGAGTGAATGTGCTACCTAATATAAAGGCCTAACCATGATAAAATTGGTAATGATGCTCATAAATTCTAGCCCAAATTCAAATATGAAAATCCTAGAATTTTGCAAGTTCAAATTGCTCTAAGTCTAGGACAAGCACAAATTTACACATACAAATGTAAGCAACCCATACACTCCAGGTTGAGGGAAAGTAGGATCATAAATAGTCCCATACGACAGTCATCACAAAACTCCGGCCAATCAACCAAAATTAAAAATTAATAAGTCGATGAAGCAATTGAAACCATGGCATCAAATAGGTTCCTTGAAGGCCAAATTTGATGAGGAATATTTGTTGGGCCTTGTTTTCTCTTTGTCTTCCTTAATTAGATCAAAAGACTCTACTAAGTCCAAGGATTGGACAACATCCATACAAGAGGGAATATAATGATTTCATGAAAAGAACAAACACCTAGTGTAGACAATGAAACAAAAAAAATAGTGCAAGCCTCAAGAGGAACCAACATACATATAAGAAGAAACATGCCCCGTGTTAGATGGAATTTTAGAAATATCCAGTCAAATCTATGAATCTTTTGAGAGAATTTCCCACAAAAACAACATACCTATCAGAAGAAACATGTCATGTCTTTCATAGAACTTTAGAGATATCCAGTCAAACCTATGAATATTTTGGGAGAATTTACCACAAAATGTTGAAACAAAATTCTAAAACCTGCTTGACTTGGCCATATTTTGGTGCAAAATTACTCAAGGCAAATCCATCAATCCACATTTAGTTGAATTTGAGAAATAATTGCATGAGATATTTGAGAAAAAAATGATAACTTGAGAAGAGGGTTTTCAATTCAATGGAATTCGCACCAATTTTTGTAAACAATGCCCAAGGAACCAAAGTTGAGAGGAGGCCCTTTGTGTTGAATCAAATTTCCCCCTAGGCCAAGGTTGAATTTGAAAAATAAATGCATGAGATCTTCGAGGAAAAATTGAAAACCTAAGAGGTGGGTTCCCAATTCGATGTCATTCATGCTCATTATTGTCAACAATGGATAAGGAACCAAAATTGAGAGGAGGCCATTCAAATTCAATCACATTCACCCCTTAGTCAAGATGAAATTTGAAAAATAAATGTACGAGATCTTCGAGGAAAAATTGAAAACCCGAGAGGAGGGTTTCCAATTCAATGGCATTCCACTCATTTTTGTCAACAATGGATGAGGAAACAAAATTGAGAGGAGGCCCTTCAGATTCAATCACATTTCCCCTTGGTCAATGGTTGACAAAACCATATTTAGTAAATCTTTTTTTTTAAATATATAATTTGTATTCTACAACTTTATTTTAATCCTATATATATATATATATATAATGGTTTTTTTTGGAGAACTTTACACATTGAACAGTTGGTCCAATAACTTTTAAGATTGTATTGTGCATTTAATATTCTTTCCTTATTTTGGGGAAAACACTGCATCGAACTTGGTGTTCATAAATTGATTTTAATATAAAATATTTATTTAAGTTAGCCTCAATAAAAGTAAAATAACCATGAGAAGCTTTGTTAAAAATGTAGTATTAAAAAAAAATGTCTACATGGCATTATTTTATCAATTTTTTTATTTTTCCTTAGGAGGATACTTTTGAGTTGAAATTTCATCTAATGGATTGACCATGAAATCCTTAAGTACCTAATCAATCTTCCTCTCTTAAATGCAAGATATGTTGGGTATGTGTTATATTCTTTGCATGATTGTGAGGGTTTATTCGCCAAATGTTTTGGGTGGTTTTTCATCTTTGGCAGTTTAATGGCGCATTGTATTTTAGCCCATGGTTTTCTAATTGTGGTTAAGGAATTAAGGTTGCAATCTAATCCAGGTCAATGGATTAGGGGTTTTTTGGATGCCGCAGTATCCTATATAGTGTATTGTAAACAATGAAGTTCAAGATGAATAAGAATTAGAGGTGCAACTCTAAACAAGTTGTTGGTTTTCTCGGTTTTGGTTTCCAAGGCAAATCTCTGTGTATATGTGTGATTATCATTGTTTTATCTTCTATTTTTTAAGAATATGTTTGTGCATTGCATTACTATGAAAGGTTTAAAACTTACAAGGTAGACAAGGTAGCTTTAATTACTTAATGAACACAATTTTGAAATTAAGTACATTACATGAAAAAGGGAACAAAGTTGTTGACACATCCAACAAGAGAAGACATGTAGTTTCGATAAGCTTATGTGCGACTACGATTAACTAGATGATACTTAGGGAAATTTCTTAAGATGAGTGTTTCTTTAAAATTAAGGGAGAGAGCTTGATAAATTAAGATGATGTGCCAAAGAGGGATGAAGACTTATAGATTTCAAAGGAAGGTTTTATCATGTTTATAGACTAGATTTATGTTCCTAATTATGTAAAAAAAAGATGAATGATCTTAATAGAAGTGCATCATGTGACTTTTGTGACAAATATTGGTTATCTGAAAATGATAATACATTTGAAATAGTAGAACATGATCTTGAATATGAAGAAAGATGCATTTTGAATATGCTAATGTCTAGAATTCTAGAAAGTAAATATGGAACGTCAATTATCTTATTTTTCTATCTTATCCACTACCAATTCCTCGATGGAAATGGGAGGGGATTTAAATAAATTTTATCACAATATCACCTAGGAAGATGTAAAAGAATGATTATACCATGGTGTTTTTTGATAGATTTTCCAAGGATGCACATTTCTTACCAACGAGGACAACTGACACAATTTTAAACATAAATAGGATCTTTATACAGGTGGTAGATTCATTACATGGAGTGCCAAATAAGATTGTGTCAAATTGAGATCAAAAGTCCACTTTCAAGTTTTGGAAGAGCATGGTATAGGGCTTGGGCACTCATTTAAACTTTAACATAGCTTATCCTTTATAGTTGGATGGGTAAACAAAAACACTAGTGAGTTAAGTACTAAAGTACATGCAATGATAGTATGTCATGGACATACTCTCCAAGTGGGAGGAGTATTGATGGGCCTTTAGAGTAACATTTGTTTACCATCCCATTGCCAGGATTTTTTTGTGTATTTTTCTTATAAACCTAAGCCTTTCTTAAACACTCTTGTTTTTAATGACCAAACTAAGTGATATTGACATATGCTTATTTGAATAAGTATTATTGGATTAATTTCAAATGGATATAATGTATGTTTGAAATTTTAATAATTTTTAGTAAATTTTGTGATTTACATTGTATGGACTAATGTGGTTTGGCAGGTAGAAAGATTAATACAATAATGACTGAAATGTTTTTGAATTAATCTCATGACAATCCAAAAAAGGGGCTTCAACCCTTACATTATTGACCATATTTGATACCCAACACATATCAATAAATTAATAAGGTATAATAAATTCAAGGTATCTTGTCCTCCTCATGGATGAATATGACCATCAAATTGCCAGCACTAGGAGACAACAGGGAACTACTTAAGTAGTTTGATCCCTCCAAATATCATTTGTTTTTAGAAACTCGAACTAGTGGAGGGAGAATAAACCCCTTTACTTAGTTGTGGTGGAAAAGAGGCTATTAAGTAGACACCATCCATTAATCAAATATTTGATTGATTATCTTAGTTTCAAGCACCATTTCAATATTTATATATGTTGGATTAATGAGAGGGGGGTTGAATCAATAATAGAGAAAATCAATCCTTTTTAACCATATAATCCAAGTGTTATATCAATGAAGCGTTATCATCCAATAACTCCATAGTAAATAAGCAATGAAAAAATGAACAAACATACACATACACAATACACTAGTGTTTTACGTGGAAACCCAAATCGGGAGAAAACAACGAAATGTTTTTTCTTATATGTCTTGAAGAATTGCATTCATTGGAAGAACCAACTTCCTTTGTTTTCCAGATGCAACTGGAAGGAGGCTCCAACCCCCTAATTTATTAGGCTACAACCTAAGGGAAGCTCCAACTCTCCAATTCTCTGGCTACAACTAGAAGGAGGCTACAACCCCCTATGTTCTTCGTCTACAACCCGAAGGTGGCTACAACCACCTGTCCTTGCCCCGTCTGGCCACCATGAAGTAGAAGTAGAATGATGGAACCACTGTCAACCTGTCAATGTGAGAAATACCACTGTAAACCTGTACCAATAAATTTGAACCATGCATCAACGTGTACCTCAACCTATAATCAACATGTACCATAAACAAGTGCGTCAACCATGCACCAACCTGTACCAAATAACCTGTAATCAACCTGTACCATAAACAAGTGCATCCAACCATGTACCAAGTATGTACCAATCATGTGTCAACTACTCATCAACTATGAATCATCAATATGTACCAAAATCATCAACTATACACCTCATGTATTTGCCAACTCATCAACTTCTTGTCTCAACCATGTACTCAACATGTACCTCAACCAAAATCCCTCATTAATTTCATCATCCAAATATTATTTGTAGCTATGTAATAGACCTGGTGTATATGATCACATTCCTGTAAAACTTCCTTAACTTCAACAACAAGAGACTAGCATTTTCATCAAGCTTTTCTTTAGTCTCACATGCCTAATTTTGGATTAGTCAACAACCCTAACTTGAAGTAATCATAACTTTGTACCTGTAATGTATAAATATATGAAAATGATACACAATGTTCTTCAGTGTGTTTTATGCAATTCCTCCAGGTTTCACTACTTGGAACCTCTCAGATAAAGAGTTATAGCAAAAATGGCATGCCTTTCTGAATTCTGGCTTATTCTAGAGAGCGACCTTGTAGAGCATGCCCTGCATGGAATATTTGTTGAATTGATCTGAAAATTTTACAAAACATACTACATAATATAACCTAACCAATACATTTCGTTTCATTGAATTTGGATCTATTATGAATAAGTTATGATGTTTTTACCTGAAACACCTGTTTTTGACTAGTTTCAGGACTAGCCACAAACCCTATTTTCCACGGAGTGTAACTCCAAAAATACAATGACCCACAAGATGAATTTTGTACCACAAATACTTGGATATGTTTTCTCAATGA
>ML831243.1:0-18175 GCA_009831015.1 Picea engelmannii
TTCTTCTGTGATTAGTAGGAGGGTTCCTGTTTCTGGACCTTTTTGTTTTCCTCTCTGGAGGTTTCTCAGTCTGGAACTCGTTCCAAAACAAAAAGTGACTCCATCCTATTTTCTTTCTGTGAAGACCTTCTTTGATAAGGAGGAAAATCAAACCTTGATGAGATATCCTGCTTGCAACTTTAGTGGGCTGAACCTTCACCTGTTTTGCCATTTTGGTCAAGGTCTTATGAAAAAATTAGGGTATGTTCAAGGGTTCCCTGCCTGTGAAGTGATTTAATAATTTGAAATGATAGTANAAAACCCTGTTATAACGTCCTTCACAAGTAATGTATACCAGAATTGCCTTCAGAAGAGTTTGCCATTTTGGCTCCAGGTAGGATAAGGGAATGTCTTTTTTCCATGTTAGAGTTTTATGGATTGGCAATAGATAGGATCTGAACTCAACGTTTGAAGGCGCAGATGTTTTGAACCAGCAACTACCTGTCCTAGACAATCCTATATACTCAGCAATGGAGGCCTCATCAATGATAAATTCTTCTCTGCCTATTTTGGCAACTCTGCCATCATATGAGAGGGCAAATTCCTCGGCGATCTGTTGATGAAAGGTCGTTAATTTCTCACAATATGACAAAATGCCAACCTGTTTGAAGCATTTTGCAACTTCAGGATGTTCCTCAAAGTACCACATACCATCTGCCTCTGACCTCAATGCAGGACCGGATCTTGACATAACTGAAAGAGAACTGTGTCTGGAACTATGACCAACCAGGTATTCGAACAAAGGTTCTAGGAGCTAAGGATATGGTCAATGTTACTTGCAAACAGACTGTTGAATGGTTCGACAGGGCATAGGGTTTTACAAATGTACTAGAGAGTCGGCACACATTCAAATTACAGACTGACAGGGACAACCGAATCTTCAACTTTTCGGGGGGGGAATATTTTTATGAAGTTTTTACAGAGCAGGGTTCACAGACTTGTAAATGTACTAAAATACCGTCCCACAGTTAAATGCCAGTCAGACAGGGAAAATCGAAACTTGGACCTTTCTGGGCAAATGAATTTGTGAAATCTTGATAGAGAAAGGTTTACAGACTTACCCGATAACCCAATTTGTTTCCTCGGCTCGAACTGCCTGTTTGAATTTGGAGCTGCCACGCCACTTTGCCCGAAAAGAGGGACTGAGACTGAAAATCATGATTTGTTGGGAAAATCACGTGTTGATAGATATCCTCAGCGATCCTCGGGCTCCATATAACACTTGAGTTTTAAAATGAATGAATGACCTGTCAATTAATCATGAATGTATCTGTCACTGGGAAGGAACGAAGCTCCGTGCGACCGTAACTGAATGTCACCACTTGGCGCAGATTTGGAAATGACGTGCAATGGATAATGTGCAGGAGTTTGGAACCTTTCGGTCGAAACCCACGAACGATTATCATGTCCTCTAGCGCGAGCCTTTCGGCGGTTTGAAATTTTCATCATTGCAACGTTTTGACATATGGCTCGTGCGAAAGCACGAGCTTTCTTTTTGCCCGATCAAACTCTTTCGGTGGTTTCTTGCATTTTAAATCGACCACTTTGCTGACGAAACTGAACGCTTTTCGGTGGTTAATGAGCACGTCGGGGGCTCGCCCAAACCACCGAAAACTACTGTTTTTTCAATCTCTTGACAAAACCGAATACCAAAGATTTTCTTGAACTATGTAAACACAAAACTAGCTTAAGCATGCGACCAATAGCTAAGACATCCTCCACAAAGTTCAACCGAAAGAACGGTTTTACTTTGGGAGTTAACAGATGGGACTAGTTCTATCCCACTTGATATTACCTTTGAGGGAGGGGGAGGATCCCATTTTGCCTTGGAGCATGTTCTATATCTATGTGTTGATTTCCCCAATTCAGAAAGGGATGAAGAGTTTGATTGATGTGGGGTTTTGTATTCAATAGGGATTTCAATGATAGGAGGGTCAAGGATGATGGCTAACATGACATAAGGGGTTTGAATGGGGATGTGAAGTGGGAGTAAGTGTCTATTGTGGAGGATCTACAATTGAGGGCATGGGTAGGGAGGAGTCTAGAGGAGAGGAAGGTGGCCAAGATGGATTTCCCCGTGTTTAAGAGATGAAAGCCTTCCATGCCGATATCTCCTTAATCTGTTTTAGTACTCGAGGGAAGTCTTCCAGGTGACCCATAAAGATAATAGATCTGGAAAGCGAGGGATCATCTTTCTCATATCCGTTAGTTACATTAATTCAGAGAAGCGAGGATAAGATCTTATATGCGATATTTTCAAGGTGATGGGAAAGCTAATAAATACAATCCAGATCAATAATGTGTTGTTAGCTAATGCCATTAATGGTGTGGAAATACTCATCCCTAATTGAAGTTATTTGAAAACGATGCAATTTTATAATTATATACTAAATGAAAGTAACGGAATTCAGAATCAAAACTTTGTTTAGGTAGGGATTTACTTCTAACGCACGTGCAAGCAATGAAATTTAGAATCACAACTTTGTTTAGGTAAGGATTTATCATTAACATACATGCATGTAACAATGAATCCATTAGAAAAACTCAATATTTGCACTTTCAATCTTTGCATTTTTGCGCTTTCAATCTTTGCATTTTTCGTTTAGTATAAACTAAGCAGGGACTACCTGCTTTGCAGCTATTTCCCTCATTGACCCTAAAGGTGATTTCTACAACTCACTATGAGGGAGCTATATAATTCCTTCTGTGCTCAACATGGATTTGACATGTGACATTTAAAAAGAAATATTAATAATCAGCGTAGATCCATCTTAACTCCGGATCTATCATGCTCCAAGAGGCAATTTTTTTAGAATACAAAGCTTGAAGAAATGTTTGCATTTGGAAGGATTTGATGCCTCTTGATGCATGATAGATTCAAAGTTAAGATGATATACGCTGATTTATTAAATGAAGGGGTATGGTAACATGAGAATGTGATGGAGAGATAATGTACATTATTCGGAGAAGAAATGTTACACTTTAGAAATTTGAAATTAAAGGTGTTAGAAATGTTACCACGGGGACAATTGGCATGTGATAGCCAAGCATTCATGCCTACGTTGTGTTTTGATCGACTGGGATGAAAAATATTTTAAAAAATAATATAGGTGTCATAAAATGAGGTCAAAGAGAACACAAATCTAGTGTGGAACAAAAAGGATAAAAGCTCATTTAATTTTGATTTTCGATATGAATACAAATAGTAGTGAATGCTTCGCCTCTCGATACTTTAAATTTTTAGTTTGGATACCATAAAATAAGTCAACTACCTACGCACTAACCAAAGCATGATTTATTAAATCATTTACAACCAAAAATATTTGAAACATAACACATCATTTGGAATGATGTGTTGTACATAAAGTTGAAGAAAAGATCAATTGTTTATTTCCTTCTTCCCAAGTGGTTCGGGGCCTTCCATTGTCAAGCCATAGCTTCATAGAATTTTCAACTTTTGATATAGTGCCAGGTATTCATATTCTAAGCGTATGAAAATAGAATTATCATGTTTGTCGAATGGTGGACCTTGATGCATGATTTTGACACCCACACTTCTCAACTTGTATGCTATCAGTTTTACTACTTGCGTTTCATGATCACTTTCCCTCCAATATTCACTTAAACATTAAAAATCACTTTTAATGTTTAAGTAATTATTTATTTATTTTTATTTAATGTCACTATAGGAATTTGTCATCTTTTAACCCAGTGACACTAAATAAGCCCCGATGACTCCTTTTTCTTGTTGTCTATAGCCTACAAGAGTCATATAGACTACTAAGTCATCCTCTTCCATGACAAATTAGAAGAGGACATTACATTGGCTCACTTGACAAGCACAACACAAGGCTCATGGAAAAGGGATTTGCACAGAAATAAGGTGTTGACTATGAGGAGACTCCACATTTTATTTTTCATGGCAACACAAAATGGATGGAAAATTCATCAAATGGATGTGGAGAATGCTTTCTTAAATGGATACTTGAAAGAGATTGTATTCAATTCTCAACCAAAAGTCTTTTTTGTGAAGGGACAAGAACATAAGGTATGTGATCTCATCAAATCCTTGTATGGCTTGAAACAAGCACCACAAGCATGGTATGAAAAGTTAACTAAGCATTTTCTCAAATTAAATTTCAAGCATTTCAATCTTGATGATGCAACTTTGTTTGTCAAGAAAGTTGGAAGAAATGTTGTGTATCTTGTAGATCTGTTCATAACAAGGAACAATGAGAACTCCATTACATCCATAAAGAAAGAGTTGAAGAAAGGCTTCGAGATGATAGACTTGGGACATCTTCACTACTATTTGGGCATCGAAGTGATACAAAATCCAAAGTACATATTCATTTATCCAAAGAAGTACATTGAAGAAATATTGAACAAGTTTGGCATGATTGAGTGCAATCCTGTTTCTACTCCAATGGAACAGAATTTGAAACTCACATCAAAAGAAGGGAATGAATTTGAGGATGCAACCAATTATAGACAACTTGTGGGAAGTCTTATCTATCTTACTACCACTAGACCAAACATTTCATTTGTTGTTGGGATCCTTTCTAGGTTCATGCAAAAAACTTGTGAAGGACATTGGTCTGCTGCAAAAAGAGTTATGAAATACTTGAAAGGAGCTGAAGATTTTGGACTCAGATACTCTAAGGTGGATGAATTCAACTTGATCAGATATTCTAACTTAGAATTTGATGGAGATAAGGAAAATGGAATGTGAAAACAATTAATTTCAGCGAATTCCACAATCAACTTCCATACGATCTAAGTACATGATCCACTAGTGATCTTGACATACTTCCATATGATCGAAGTACATTTTAACTATTCTGTCTTGGTATAGGGGTCTAGAATCCAAGAGGATATTCACCTGTCCACAATAGGATTTTCCTACAATAGAAATTGGAAACTATACTAGGGAAGTACATTGAATTGTTTTTTCCTAATCCATTACCTTTCTCCCATCTTCACTGGCAATTTCACCAATTTATGAGAATTTTGGATGAGTTTTTCTGAGTTTTTGGGCTCTGTTTTGAGTTTCTATGAAGGTTAAAGCTCCCATGGAGTGCATATCAGAGCGATGCTATCTAATAGGTGCCCCCCCTATAGTGATTTATAGAGTGCTATAGTTCTTTGTTCCCTTGAGATGCCTTTTTCTTCTCATATTTTTGCAGTCTGTTTTGCAGAGGTCTTTTCCTAGAGTCTGTATTTTGGTTTGTGGAGTTGTTTGGGTTGATATTTGGAACTTACAACTTCCTATTGTCTTGAATTGAGCTAGGAAATTTTTCAGAATTATGAAATTTCTCTTTCTTTCTACTTATTTTGTGGGGAAAGTTTGAGTGATTTCTCTTTCTCCCTTTCTTTTCTTGGATTCTTATTTGAACTTTCTTGTTTTCCTTGAATGCTTTTTTATTTTTGAATCCTTGATTGATTTCTTGTTAGAACAAGTTATCTCCTTCTTTTTTTCTTTCAATTCTCATTTCTTTGAGTGCATGCTTTGTTTGAAGACCTTTTTTCTTCATGTATTTTGCATCTACATTTGACTCTTTCTTTTAATTGAAGTTAGTGGAGCATTAAAGGATTTTCATTTAATTTATTTATACATTAGAATCAATCAAAGAAGATAGTTTCATTCTTGATTTTGGGTAGTGTAGATAGGTTTATTGCATTTGGGAATTGTTTTTTTTTTTGGAAGAAAACTGAACCTCTTCTCCATCCCGTATGCAGGGTTCATTGAAGAAAAGATTTGCATCTCATTTTTATGAATTCTTTTGGAGTAGAGTCTTAACATCATCAGTTTCAATTTCACACCCTTGAGTAAACAACAACCCTAAAATTAATCACTTATAAAATTGATTAGACAATTTTATATTTTATGGTAGAGAACCTACATTAGAAAGTGTAGGGATTTGGAATAGGTTGTGATGATAACTTTCCAAATCCATCATACAAACATAGAATATTGTGATAGGGAGTGGTAAATCCAATTGTTTGTATAAGAATAGCTAGGATCCCCCTCTCACATAGGGGTTATGCACGAGTTTGCATTCAAGAGAGCAACAAATATTATCCCTCTAAGGCTTAACCGTTCGTAGTAGTCAGATCATATTTTGTGGGTTCTTCTTGAGGTCCAATTGTCCTCTTTTGGTCTCATTGCTTTGTGAATTCTGAATCCATTTGGGGTCCTCTGTAGTACCAGTCCACTTGTCCTTAGTTCTCTTGAATGATTTCGAACTTGATATCCTACCCATACGTTCAGACTCGACTGTTGATTGTACCCTCCCAAAGGATGACTATGAGTTGGTGACCTTAGTAGCCCTAATATTTAGGGTCCTTACATAAGGTGACAGTGAAGGGAAGTCTTCGTTGTACCTGGAACAGATGTTGGTCAAAATCACTCGGGCACCTTGGAGGGTAAATCCACATTTATTGTGTGGAAGCTTGCACCAAGGCATAAGTATGTTAAGTAGGTCGTCAACGTAACTGATGCACCCGCTCTATCCCATCCCTTTCCTATATTGATCTTGTGATGTTGGATTTCATCACCAACTAGTGGTTTCATTGTTGGAAGGTTTGTTTGATTGTTTTCTTCTCATATTTGTAGTGTGTGCTGTCTTTTTTCCTTAGTAGACCTTAGGTCGAGTAAGTGTCAATGGCATCAAATCCTATGAGTAACAATGAAGGAACCCATTTTCTTGGGGAACCTTTCGCCTTTCCTTCTTTCGGAAACATTGGTCCTCCGTGCATTTCCACACTCAATCTTCCAGGACTCAATATCAGATTACTGGTTCCCCACTCCAGTGATATCGAATATTCCCAGTCCTTAGAATGCACCTATTGCTTTAGATGTGATCACACCACCCACATATCAACCTCATGTCGAATTTTCTCCTTCTTCACCCATCATATCTCCTTCCCTTTCTCCTTCTTTGCCTAGTGAAATCTCTAAAGCGAGTAGCCAGGTTGATAAGACGCAGAAGAAATGGAAAGAGAAGAAGAACTAGAAAGGGACCAAGCCTCCAACCACACCAGATCATGTTGGATCCAACAACCAACTACAGTTAATCATACTGGGAGTGTTGATAATGTTGGTAAATTTTTAACAGGCAGCGTATGCTTGTCATTGATGGCAAGTATAGCAGTGAAGATGGCATGAGTACAGGAAAACTGTAACAGATAGGCACCAAAAGTATTTTGGGAAGACGATGCAGAGCAAGCTCGATGAGTTCAGAAGAGATAGTGCAGAGGATTGTTGGCAGGTTTAACAGGCAAAGTGATCTTGTCATTGATGGCAGGATCAGAGTGTGCATCGATAGAAAAACAGGAACAAAGTAAGCTCAGGAGCAATTAGCCCAGAGTCGAACACAGTGTGTAGGTGTGCACTAGGGATGAGGTTAATTCATTGCCAAAGATCAAGAGAGATAGCATACTTAGGATCTTAGGCAGATCAAAGGTCGAGGCCCTTGACACTTAGAAATTCTTCCAAGTGAGGAGGATGTGTAAGATCGAGAGGAGGAGCAACAATGAACATTGAATCTTATTCATAATCCCCGATGACCGTCATATATGAATTTAGAGAAGAGTAAACTCCATTTCAGAGTTTTGTAGATCGAGACTTGAAGGTGTTGAGAACTTACACATCAAAAATGCGAAATTGCGAAGTGGCGAAATCGCGAGAATATCTGGGCCGTAGGATCTGGGGTAACTATGAAGGACCAATAGCCGTTAGATATGGTGAAGATGCAAGGTGGATAGGACAGTTGTGGATCGTTGGATCAAGAGGACATGTGGTGAAATATCAGAGCACCACAAAGACTCCATTTCAGAGTTTCATCGGTCGAGAAATTCAAAGGAAAGAGGCTCAAACTCACGATATGCGAATTCATGAAAAAATATTGACCATCAGATCACCAAGGAATGTGGACTGTTGATCAAGCATGAAGAAGGCCTGTGAAGTGTCGAAATCACGACAATATCTGAACCATTGGGTCCATAGGACACATGGAAAAATATCATCATGTCGCTGAGTGGAAATTCAAAGGAATGGGGTTCCCTAACCTCTCGAATTCATGATATGTGAAATCGCAAAATAATCTTAGCCATCAGATCGAGGCTTGATCTAGATCGTTGATCCAACTCCATCTCGTAGTCTTGTCTATCATGAATTGGAGTGATGAGACCCTCCATCACAGAAATTGCGAGATGAAAATTCACGATAAAATATGTACCGTCAATACACCAAGATTCTAGACCGTTGATCTAAGCTCCATCTCCAAGCTTCGCCTATCGTGACTTGGAGTGACAAGAACCTCCATCACAGGAATCGCGAGATGCAAATTCACGATAAGATCTGGACCGTCAATACACCAAGATTCTAGACCATTGATTTAATCTCCATCTCGTAGCTTCGCCTATCGCGACTTGGAGTGACGAGAACCTCCATCACAGGAATCATGAGCTGCAAATTCACGATAAGATTTGGACCGTCAATACACCAAGATTATGGAATGTTGATCTAAGCTCCATCTCGAAGCTTTGCCTTCATGACTCGGAGTGACGAGAACCTCCATCTTAGGAACAATGAGATGCGAGATCACGAAAATATTTGGACCGTTGATTCATCAAGATTGTGGATCGTCAATTAGGGTCGATGAAGATCATGAGTTCACAGTGCCTTTTAGCGCAGCTTGTGGTCACCATGTGTGGTCACATGGAGGAAGGACCTAGTGCATATGAGCTCCACCTCAGAATTTTGGGGATCGCGACTGGGAGTGTCAAGACATTGGATCATACAAATGTCGAAATATTGAAAAGGTGAATTGTCGTTGTAAATGGTGGTCACCGCCTGTGGTCACATAGAGGAGGGAGCTAGAGCATCCAAGCTCCTTTTCGGAGCTCGCGACATGAAGAGTCAAGATGTCTCATTAGAGATTCTCTGAATTGCGAATGTGCGAAACGGGTAAATAATGACAATACTCTTCAGAGTTAATTCAACGGTGCAGATGAAACTGAAGGAGATCAGAGGGCTACTGTTGCACGACATAGTGAAACTGCCAGAAACCAGTGATGATTTCTACCAGAGGACTCGAAGACCCTTTGAGGTGATTGACAGAGGAGCTGAAGAGTCTCTGTGGGAATATTCCAATGGGATGAAGATTGGTCATAGGGGCAATTGACAGCTGGAAGAGGGTTGGAGCCTGTAGCTGGAACAGAGAGGGTTAGCTTGATTGTAATAGAGAAGACGAAGAGTCTCAACTGCCAGAGAGAAAATAGAATCTCGGCATAACACCTAGTGATGTTAGACACATGGATTGAATCGCCAGAGGAGATGAAGAGTCTCCAGGCTTCTTCCAGTGAATGAAGACTATTCTTGGAGGGGATTAACAGATGGATGAGCGATGAAGTCTGTAACTAAAATAGAAGGCATAAGCTCAACTATTCTAGAGAAGGCAAGGTGTCTCAACTACCAGAGAAGCTAAGGAATCTCGGCAGAACACCCAGTGATGTTGGACGCGTGGTGGGAACCACGAGAGAAGTTGAAGAGTTAAGATGATCAGGCAGAGCACTCAAGAGGCGGAGGATATCGGCATGGTGTGAGTATGCAAAGGGATTTCTCACATTGCATGGACAAGTAGCACAAAAGTTATAAGTACATGGTAGAGAGAAGAGATGGGGTTGTTGTTGTTGTTGGAGTTGTTGTGGTTGTTGTTGTTGAAGGTGATTCATGCGTAAAGAAGGAGGAGAGTGTAGCAACTGAATTGAACAGAAGAGGAACTGTGAAATGAATGGACATGGTGCATAGAGCATAAAAAGAAGAAGAACAGACATTGCAAGTCATGTGTGCAGGAAGGCAGTGAGGCAGACAGAGCAATGAAACGCAACAAAACAGTGATGAGTTTGGTAAGCCATTGTTGAACATTATGACACTGTAATAAGTTTTAGTAGCAAAGATATATAATCCAGAGTGGTTGGGAGGTGCTAGGGAGGACTGTTGTCCTCAAAGGTTCAAGTGGGTGCTTGAACACATGGAGTTGTAGCTTCCATCTGGTTGCAGCCAGAGAAACCAGGGTGGTGCAAGGGAGAACTCTTGTTCTCTGTTATATAGGTTGGTGCCTGTATGATTAGAAGTTGGTGCTTCTGTCCAGTTGGTGTTGGAAACACTTAGGGAGTTGGTGCTTCCTTCTAGTTGGTGCTAGAGAAACCAGGGAGTTGATGCTAGAGAAACCAGGGAGTTGGTGCTTCCTTCTAGTTGGTGCTAGAGAAACCAGGGAGTTGGTGCTTCCTTCTAGTGGGTGCTAGAGAAAACAGAGAGTTGGTGCTCTCAAAAAGTAGCAGCTTGAAAAACTAAGGTTGTAGCCTCATTATGAGTTGGTGCTCATATGTATGATAATGTAAAGACTGTAACTATTACTTATCATATAAAGAAAAAGAGGTTTTTACCCTTTGTGGGTTTCCTCGGGAAATATCCGTCTCTATGTTTCTCATATATATGACTGATGCTGAATGTGCCATTGTTTATTTCCCTGCATTATTGTGATCATCATGGAGTGCCTTGTAAATATTTTAAAAGAATCATAATTGTTTAAGCATGGTAACAACTGATTNCCCCTCTCAGTTGTCCAATAGATAAAGTTGACAATTCTAAAACGAAGAATCCTGAACCTAAATTCCCTTGAAGGATTTGTAAGGGTAACCACTTTCTAAGGGATTTCCATGGTCTCCCCAAGGTCTTAGAAATGTGGTCTTAAACATCATCAACCCCTACGAGACCTGTTGGTGACACCCCGTTAACTAGCGACATTAAGGTTGGTAAGAAGAATAGAACTATTAAATTTCCTTTCTTTTTATGTGAAGGTGATCATTACGCTCACCTTTTCCCTCGTATGAAAGAGGATTCTTATATTTTGGAAATGATTCAACTTCCAACTAGTTATCATAGTATTTCTTCCAAAACATCATTATTTGATGAACTGGTCAATCTAGTTCCATCCCCGGTCAGTCTGGTTGATCATGCAGTCAATTACCAATCGAAATGATTAACAGTTACCTAGGAACAATTTGTATGAAAACAATGTAATAATCAGTGGAAACGGAGTTTCAACAAAACAAAGTTTCAGCAAAGCATGAACAAAAATAATGCTAACAGACTACAGAACTAATGGGTGAATCTAGTGAAGAATGTGGGCCCTCTCCTTCTCACAAGATTCCCCGGGGACACAAGGAACTAAGAGGAAGTGCTCAGTGTAATCTTTTATTCATTTGTCAAATGTATCAAGTTACAATATTCAAAGTAAACACGCTCTTCTCTGTAATTCCTTTCTAGCTAAAACCTTTCCTCCCAAAATCCCCCCTTTCTAAGGCTGATTTCTCCTCTATTTAAAGAGGAGAATTCACTCCCATACAATAAACATAAGATCCTATTCTTATCTTGATCTATGCTGGAATAGAATATTCTAGTCTCCCGTAGCAACATGTTGTTACAGTGGTTGGAAAGGTGTTGGTTTGAAGTACAACTATTGCGGTTGGTGTAACAGCTTCTTTATTTATCTTCTTGTTACTGTTGTTTGTAGAATGTTGTTTCAGCATCGCAAATCACAAGCTGTTCAACAACAGCAGGATTTGCATCCTGTTTGACTGTTTCAACAACGTGGTCTCAAGCAGCAGTGATGGTTAATGCTGGCTTAAGGTACAGCTATTGCGGCCAGTGTAACAACTCCTTCTTGTTGTTGATGTATGTGATATGTTGTTCAGTGTCACAAATCATGGACTGTTTTAGCAACAGGATTTGCGTCCTGTTGATTGTTTCAGCAACGTGATCTCAAGCGGTAGCAAAGGTTGGTGTTGGCTTAAGATACGACTGATGCGGCCAGTGTAACAGCTCCTCTTATTACTGTTTCATGTGAAATGTTGTTTCAGCATCGTAGATCATGGACTTGTTGACTGTTTCAGCAATGTGGTTGTTCGATCAAGAACAATATTAATCTGCAGTTCGAACTATTTCAACAACTATATATCTCTGATTAATGGCTAAGTGTGAGAGTAATGTAAAATTACATGTAAAACAAATTAAACATATAGCAAAGAGAAGAAACGTTCTATACCTTTGGGGAAATAGATTAATGTGATAATGTGGGCTTGAATATGAGTTTGAAAACGATGTAATGGTAGAAAAAAGTATAAGCAAAAAGGTACATTATAGGGTCCTAACAGAGGAGTGTAAAACACTGTGGAAAATGACACCACTAGAGGAATGACCTCATCACTTCATTCATATGTTAGAGGGCATAGCAACAAACTGGTATATAGACCAGGAATTGCGTAAAGGAACCAAGACATGGGTGACACTCCAACAGAACTTCATAATCACTTTCTCATTCGAGCATGAGAACCCCAACATCGATGCGGCCCTAAAATGGATTAGAGGCATCAGATTCATTAAAGAACCAGACATAAAAATTATTACATAAGAACAATAGCAGAATAAGAAGATAGTCAAGGAACTACTGTCATGTTACCAGGTACATGAGGAAGCACCGAATGAAGACAATCTGCATGATATTCAGATCGAAGAAGTCGAAGGTGAGAGAAATGTGGAGGGACCACCTATAGAATAAGAAGTCATATCTATGCCAATCAGGATAAAGAAGGTTAACATTGACACTGCCAAGAAGCCCAAAATGGCCAGCATTGGAGATTACTGGGATGAACAAATAGTAGAAAGCATCACAAAATTATTGTGCAAATATAGCAACGTTTTTCCCACAACCTTTATAGAGATGAAGGGCATAGCCGGAGAATTAGGAGAAATGAAAATACCACTCAGATCTTACGCAAGACCTATTAAACAATGACCATACAGACTGAATCCCATATATAAATAGAAATTTAAAGATGAGATCGACAGGATGCTCGAGGCCGGCATCATCGAATCAGTCGATGAATCAGAATGGATAAGCCCAATGGTGGTACAGGATAAGAAACAAGGGAGAGGAATCAGGATATGCGTCGACTTGAGGAAGTTGAATGATGCATGCCTACACGACCCATTTCCCACACCATTCATGGATGAAGTACTAGAGAACGTAGGAGGCCACGAAGCTTACTCATTCACTGATGGATTCTCAGGCTACCATAAGATTAAGATAGCACAGGAAGATAGACACAAGACCACGTTTGCGATGAAATGGGGATCCTATCAGTACATAGTCATGTCGTTCAGACTGAAGAATGCACCTATGATATTCTCCAGAGTGGTCGTCACAACATTTAAGGAATTCATCCATCAATTTCTTGAAGTATACTTGGATGATTGGACAGTGTATAGCCTATTGAAAAACCATGTGGAATTTTTACGACTGATGTTAGAACGATGTAGATAGTGCCAGATATCACTGAATATCAATAAATGCATATTTGGAACATCGTTTGGGATACTATTGGGACACATAGTATGCATGGATGATTTTAAGGATGGAAATTTATTTTAAAATGTAGAAACCTTGGCGAATATTACTAATCCTTCATATGCCAACTATAAATTATTGGCGATATTTTTGTAAAAATATTCAAATTTCTAAGGATTTTATATAGTTTTTATAAAATTTTGGTGATTTTTATAGTAAAATAATTTTATCCTATAGAATTTGGGCAAATCATTTTTAAAATAGTGAATCTCGTTTTTGGAAAAACCATGGAAAATTAGCCCATGAGTGAAATTTATCCCCTAAAATCATCCCTGATAGTATGCAAACAAGGCTTTCTAGTGGACCCGACAAAAACGTCGTCATTGTTAACTTACCAGTACCAAAAATAGTTTTCCAGCTAAGAGCAATGTTAGGACACATAGGATATTACAAGAAATTCATCAAAGGCTACGCGCAGATCACAACACCAATGGAAAAATTGTTAAGGAAGGATACAAAGTATCAATGGAATGACGAGTGTCAACACGGTCTGGATACCTTGAAGGAAAAGATGGTCACTGCACCAATATTAGTCTTCCCAAACTGGGGAAAGACATTCCATGTACATGTATATGCATCATCGATATCACTTGGAGCTATCCTAGCACAACCAGGAGTGGGAGACTTGGATCACTCGATAGCATTCTCAAGCAAAAAATTATCAGATTCAGAACAGAATTATAACACGACAGAAAGAGAAGGTCTATCTATGGTCTATGCACTATAGAAGTTCTGAAATTACCTGTTGGGAAAACACTTTAAGATGTTTACAAATCACTCAGCCCTAAAATACCTAGTCAACAAGCCAGTGTTTGGGGGGAGAATATGCCAATGGTTATTGCTATTTCGAGAATTTGACTTCGAGGTAATAGTTAAACCAAGAAAACTGAATGTAGGACCTGACCACCTATCAAGGGTCACCAATGGAGAAGAACCGACGAATTTAAAAGACAAATTTTTGGATGCACAATTATTCTCAGTACAGATTGTTGATGAATACTTCACAGAAATCATCTAGTACTTGAGCATAGGCACCACGCCACAAGAATATACCATTGCACAGAAGAAGAACATAGTAGTCCGCGCAACCAACTATCAATTAATCGTAGGACATC
This sequence comes from Picea engelmannii, assembly GCA_009831015.1. NCBI lineage: Eukaryota > Viridiplantae > Streptophyta > Pinopsida > Pinales > Pinaceae > Picea > Picea engelmannii. The sequence goes on from ML831243.1 coordinate 14,630, forward strand.
TATACAATATGGGTGCAGATAGCATCTTATGAAGATACATGCTAGAGCATGAACATCCAAGAATTATTGCCGAAGCCCATGAAGGAATGGTAGGAGGGCATTATGCAGGAAAAGCTACCGCGCAGAAAGTACTATGCGCAGAATTATGGTGGCCAACGATCCACAGAGACTCGAAAGAGTGTTGTCAGTGATGTGATGTCTATTAGAGGGTACGCAAACCCAACAAAAGGGACGATATGCCACTACAACCACAAGTAACGTTACAAGCATTCGACAAATGGGCAATAGACTTCATGGGACAAATCAACCCACTAGCCAAAAGAACTGGGGAAAGATACATTATCACTGCAACGAAATACCTAACAAGATGGGTGGAAGCCGCACCAGTAAGATATTGTAGCGTAGAGACAGTTGGACACTTCTTGTTTGAACAAGTAATTACTATATTTGGGTGTCCAAGAGTTTTGATGAGCGACCAAGACACGCACTTCATAAACAACACCATCTGTGCGATGCTTGAAGAGTTTGAAGTTCATCACCAGAAAAGCACACCGTACCATCCACAGGCGAATGGCACAGTAGAAGCCTTCAACAAAATTCTAGAGAATGCTTTGACAAAGATTTGTAACGTCAACAGAGACGATTGGTACCTCAAGGTACCGACGGTATTATGGGCATATTGGAACACATGAAAAAAATTGATAGGGCACACACCATTTAAAATAGTCTACGGCCAAGAAGCAGTCATGCCTTTAGAATTATTAATACCCAGTCTATGTGTAGCATCGATCACACAAATGACCGAACGAGGTGCACTATAGGAAAGATTGAACCAGTTACTATCAATGGAGGAAGATTGAATCATGGCAGGATTCCATAAACAGGTACAAAAATCAAGAGACAAAGAATGGCACAATTGACACATCAAGAGGAAAACATTTAAGGAAGGAGATCTAGTATTTCTCTATGATAGTAAGTCGTTTCAACACCTAGGAAAGCTAAGAATGCAGTGGCTAGGACCATATGAGGTAAATTGGTAACAGATAGAGGAGATGTACATTTAAGAGATTTAGCAGGCACAGACCTCGGAGGAATGATCAATGGGAGCCGGCTAAAGCTATACAAGGATAGTCGACCACCCACTGCGTAGTAAAAAAAAAGAAAAAGAAGGAAACGAGGCTAAAACAGCACGCAACATGCCAGATATACATAGGTTGCATGCAAGTTAGAAAACAAAGATAGAAAAGGTAAGGATAATGGTCATATCAAAAAGGGAAATAAGCGGGAAAAGGAAAGTTGGCGAAAGCAGGCTGACAAGACAACATAAGGCAGAATTAAATCAAGGCAAGGGTTGATGGGACACCACATTAAATGCGTCAACTAGAGACGGAAAAGTAGGTGTAATGGAAAGTATGAAACCATCGCAGATGCATTGAACCCATAGTTATGGTGCATTAATCGCACAATGGAGGAAGCATCTTTGACAAGATTCAGGACAAGCCCATACAACACACGAGCATGCAAACAACTGGTTTACTTGCAAAAGAAGAACAGAGAGAGAGAAACAACAGCTATGATGAATAGAGTGAGACCACAGAACCCACTGAAGCCAATCAAAATTAGAAAAAGTTCGACAATAACCGTTATGGCACCACAGAAGCTAGCAGAACTAGGCCAAACAGCCAGAGCGACTAGGGTTCAAACTAGGTCCGGAGGACCACTGGAAGAAAATGAGCAGCAGCAACCCGAGATTGTCGATATTGATGAAATCCCATCGCTAGAGGAAATACCAGTAGACTCCACACTAATACTGGAATATATTCCGCAGTCACAAGCAGAGGCCATGGAACAGGATACACCAGCACCGATGCAAGAACCTCGGAACAAGGAAGTCGAAACTCAACAGGAAATACAACCAGAACACACCAAAGTAGTCATGGAAGTGAACGGAACGGCACAACATCTGGGAGCAGAGGAGCAACCAGATGAAATGAAAGCACCTGGCTTACATCAACAAGAAGAGGATATCATTGGAACTACCTAGGCTTGGCCAGAGTGGATGACAAGGGAGAAACTGGGAGTTGTTGTAACTTCGAACCAGCCACCGTAGCAGGAGGATAGAGTTTAGATATCGAACTCACCTCGAAAGAAATAGGAAACAGAGATTGTACTACCACGCATACCAAAGGGAGTACAGGAAGACCAGTAGCTATTGGGTCACATCGGGAAACTTAAGTATTCTGACCACGACATCTCAGATGAAACAAAATACCCAGAACTTACACCACACATCTATATGCATAAAATAGTTGTGAACCAACTTGGGGAAACAATCAGCCAGCCACATCAGTGGGCAGTTGGACTAGACAGAACATGAATTTTAGGGTTGTTGAAGCTACCACACTTTGGCAGAGGCCAATATGCAACAACATGCATCAAGCAGCTATTAGCAGTTACGCACGGAGGGGATATATGGCTGGACAAACCTATCCCCATAACTATTGATCTTATTGCACAGATAACAGGACTACCCACCCAGAGCATGGATCTCGCACTAATTATGGACGATAAAACCAAGGAAAAGACGTTGGCAGAAGAAACGAAGAATAAATATGGTAACGACAGGGGAACAAGAGGCATCATAATCGAATAGATCAATAATGCATCCACACAATTGGGTGCAAAGATCTTAGCCTACAAACTACTAAGAAAATGCTGCAAAGAAGAAGTACCAGCAAGAGTCATCGTTGTTGCATCTCAGTGCGCAGAAGGCACCTCCATGAGTTGGGCGCCATGTTGGGGAAATTCAATTGCTTAAATTGCTTTCATTTAATTATCAACCAGGGATGCTCGTAAGCTTGTGATGATGCCAGGAAAATATATGCAGGAGTAGGCATCTAACTCTAATCTAAGAAAATTCAATCAAATCCTAACTCTTTCATTCCACTTAATAAGACTTAGTTGTTGTAGGAAAGAAAACACTATCTCCCTTACAGGAGGTCCTCTCAAGATGTTTCAAAAAACCTATCAACAATCAAGATCATCAAGTAAACACTCGTGCATTGAAAATAAATACACTTAAAAAGGCTTAGTTGTTGTAGGAAAGAAAACACTAGCTCCCTTACAGGAGGTCTTCTCGGAATGTTTCAAATAACCTATCAACAATCAAGATCATCAAATAATTCTAATAAAAACAATAAAGCATATAAACCTATTCAAAGCATTAGAACAAGAAGAAAATGCTACTATGATCTATTTGGAGTGAGCTCAATTCTCCCAAGAACAAAGTAACACATAAACTAAAGAATTCTAACTCTAAACTAGAGAATGGAAACTGATGTGAAAATAAAGCTTGATTCTTATTCCATCATAAGTTGGACACAATGCTCCAGGAGTCCTCCCTCTTGAAATGGAGGAGGCACTCCTATTTATACAAAAATTTAAGATAACTTAGATCCACAAATCTCTCCTAGATCCACAAATATCTCATTTGGTTACAACCATGTGCTCACACCTATCAAGTGATATCTCTACAAATCCTCTCAC